>VSMD01038532.1:0-16452 GCA_008750895.1 Mirza zaza | reverse complement strand
GGGAGTGGGGCAGGTATATACATACATAATGAGTGAGATTTGCACCATCTGGGGGATGGTCATGCTGGAAACTCAGACTTGTGGGGGGAGGGGGGGAAAGGGCATTTATTGAAACCTTAAAATCTGTATCCCCATAATATGCTGAAATTAAAAAAAAAGAAAAAAAAACACATATACTCTATGACCCATTTGATTCCATTTCTTGTAATAGTCACAGAGGAACACAAAGTATAATGCAGAAGAATATGTTACTTACACAGCAGCACTGCTTATAGGAGCCAAAAAAAATTCCCAGAAATACCTAAATTCCACTAATAGATGATTCCATAAACTATGGTATACATATACTATGGAATACTTTGCAGTTATCAAAAAGTTCTATATTATAGATCAACATGTACTAACATGGAAAGATTTCCAAAACACAGTGCTGAATAAAAGCAGATTAAGAATACAGAATACCAGTTATTACCAAAACACACATATGCAAATATACATTACACCTTTTACATTTCTAAGAATGCTACTGATTATAAATAAAAGTATAAAAAGGGTTAGAAAGGTACACATCAGTGATAGCAGTGAAGAGGTCTAGAATTGGAGCTGGTGATGAAAGCAGCCTTTATTTGAAGGTTAAACTTTGCATTCATGTACTATTTGATCAGCTATAAGTAGAGGACTAAAACCTGCAACTAAAATCATAAGTAGTGGACTAACACCTGTAAACTCAAAGAGGTGCAAGATTAAGACTATGCAGTAATTACAAGCCTTTGTTCCCAAAAGAGCTCTTGAGAAACTAAGTACAAGTCAAAATAAGTTTTAAGAACAGGGATAGGCCAATGCCATACACAAAAAACAAAATAAAAAATATATTTAAGAGGCAACTTAATCAAAAAGTTAGCAAAGGGGACAAAGTAAATATTAAAAAAAGTACAAGTGGAATTAAAATTAGATAAAAGTATGCTAAATCTATTCAAGAAATAAAACAAATGTATTAGAAATGAAAAAGAAGGCAATTGGAGATTTTTTTAAATCTCATGTGCACACTACTAAAACTATATATTTTTTAAAACTTGAAAAATGTAAGTAAAATGGATGATTTTTCTAGGAAAGTACAAGTTAACCAAATTAACTCAGAAAAACCTGAATATACAAAATAACTATAGTCATTACCTAAAAGATGCCAGGCATAGTTGGTTTTAAACATGACTTCTACCAAAGCTTCAAGAAACAGTTAGTTGCTAATATTTAAACTATTCCAAGGAACAGAAACAGATGGAAAGCTTCTAAACTCATTTAAGGAGGCTGTGAAAGTTGTCGGAATCAAAATGGAGTCACTCATGTAAAAAAAAAAAAACCCTAAAAAAACCCTAAACCTGACAAAGCTAGGAAGGTTATAAAAGAGGGTTTGCAGACTTGTATGCCTGATAACAAAAACCATCACAAAAGACTTTGCAAAAATCACAACCTTGCACAAAGGCCCTTTCAACCTTTATACTCACACGAAAAAATTTCTACAAGGACATCAGCCAGCATATGTTTGCCCACCCTTGGACTGGCATCATCCTTGTTACTTATCCTTGTAGCCAAGGATAATCATTTCAAAACAATTACGTAATTCTCCTCATTTCTCCTTTAAAAACTTTTGTCTTCCTTTACCTCCCTGAATATGCGCATAGCTACAGCATGTGTATGTATTCCCATTGCAATTATTCCCAAATAAACATCATTTTCTTTAGAGAGCCTCTGCTATTTAGCTTCACAAGGCTAACAGAAGCCTACTGCCAAACCTGAACAAAGAAAAGGGGTGAGGGTAGAAATTACAGACCACTGCAATGTAACAGAGTCAGCATCCTTTGCCCTCACCCACTAAATGCCAAGTATGAGTCTGAGTCATTGTTATAAACAAAAATATGCTTATATTTCTAAACCCCCCAAAGGGAAGGGAGTAAGGCAAGGGCCAGAAGTATCACCCTTTACAAATGACAGCCACTGCTATAAAAAAAAAAAAAACTTAAGGACTCTGACGTAGGGAATCTGAAATAAAACATTACCAAATAAAATTCAGCAATATATTAAAAAGATGTTATCATACGCCATGATGGAGTAACTCACACCAGTCATGCCCTCCCCTCAGAAACAACTTGAAAATAGGATAAACTATATAAAACAAATGTTTACGGACATTGGGTAATTTAACCACTGAACTGTAATCACTGAGAGAAGGAAACAAAGCAAACTCTACAACTGCCCAGCTTTCTGCCTGCTGGCACTTTCAAACTGTGGCACAGGAAAAGGAATCCCAAGCAGAGCTCAGCAATCTTACTGAGTTGAGGAGTCAGAGCTCAGTCTGTGAAGCCTAAAGGGGTTGGATGAGCAGGATAGTATATCAGAGAGGAGGGAGCTACACAGAAAAAGAGCTCCACAAATTGATGGGACACTCCTGATTCTGCTGCTGTAGAGTTGTAAGCTGAACAATTCCAAAGCTATCATGAGGTAGGGAGATATTGAAGTTCAAAGCAGCCTAAACAGAGATTATCCAGGACATTCAACAGAGACCCCAGTAAGGGCTGCACTTACATTCTGAGTTTTATAAGACCAGGAATGCACAGTATGACACTCAGAAATAAACATCAAAAGGATCAAGCTGATCCACAAATAACTTAAGATGAAATTCAACACTCTGCCCATGTTGAATGCAGTGTTATCCACAATAGCCAAGATATGGAAACAACGTAAGTGTCCATCAACTAAGGAATAAAGAAAACGGAGTATATACACAGAATAGAATACTATTCATCCTTTAAGAAGGTGGTGATTCTGTCACTTGCCACAGCATGAATGAACCCAGAGAACATTATGCTAAGTGAAATAAGCCAGACACAGGAAGACAAATACTACATGATCTCACTTATATGTAAGACCTGAAAAAGTAGTACGCACAGAAGTAGATAGTGGAATGATAGTTGCCAGGGGATGGAGGGTGGGAGAAATGGGGAGATGCGGATCAAAGGGTATAAACTTTCAGTTAATGTAGGATGAGTAAGTTCTGGAGATCTAATGATGACTACCATTAATAATAATGTATTATATACTTGAAATTTGCAAACAGGGTAGATCTTAAATTTTCTTACTACCAAAAAAAGTTAACTCTGTGAGGTGATAGATATGTTAATTAGCTTGACTGTGGTAATCATTTTCCAGTGTATTATCTGCATCAAAACATCATACTGTACACCTTAAATATATACAATTTTTGTTATTTATACCTTAATAAAGCTGGGGGGGTGTTCTTACTTAGAAAATATAAAAAAAAAAAAACTTCTCACCCCTCTGGCCAAATTAAAAAAATATATATATATAAACAAAATTTCTGACTTTAAGATGATGGGATCAACATATATTGCCCTTTTCTCTCAGAAGTCACCCTAAAAAAAGAATGAAAGAGATAAATACAAATGCCTTCTTCAAAGAAATTAAGAGACCTTGGTACCCTGAACCACCACCATAAATAAGGAAGAATTACCAAATGCAGTGAAAATGAAATAAAGTATCTCAGATAAAACCAGCAAAAGACACATCTTCAAAGCACATGGCACACCAGGAGGACCAAAACAAACAATCCTTTGCTTGAAACAATGAGAATCAGCCTCCCTGGACAGTATATAACACTACTACAAGGTAACAGGCTGACAGTCCATCTTTTCAGACCCTCTTTTCTCTGCTTTTATGAGTAATTATTTGTTAATTTAGAGGTGAATAACTCTAAATTGGAAGGAATATTGCTCCTCTCTGGATAGCTGCTCAGCTCTGCTGGCTGGCTAGAGAGAAGTAAAAGCTAAAATGAACTCACCACAAAGATGAGTAATAATTAAAAAGGGGGCTTGCACTAACCAAGGAGGGGAAAGATCTCTACAGGGGGAACTAGGAAACACTGAGGACGGTTTCGCTGAGAATGTAAACAAATGGAAAAGCATATCATGTTCATGGATTGGCAGAATCAACATTGTCAAAATGTCTATACTACCCAAAGTGATTTACAGATTCAATGCAATCCTCATTAAAGTACCAATGCCATTTTTTTGCAGATCTAGAAAAAATAATTGTATGCTTCGTATGGAACCAGAAAAAACCTCAAATAGCCAAAGCAACCTTAGCAAAAAAAAAAAAAAAAAAAAAAATCAGGAGGCATCACCTTACCAGACTTCAAGCTGGTATACTTGGTATACTACAAAGCTATAGTAACCAAAACAGCATGGTACTGACACAGAACAGAGACATAGACCAATGGATCAGAACAGAGAACCCAGATATAAAATCATCGTCATATTGCCATCTGATCTTTGACAAAGCAGACAAAAACATACAATGGGGAAAAGAATCCCTATTCAATAAATGGTGCTGGGAAAATTATAGCCAGCCACATGTACAAGACTGAAACAGCACCTCTTACCACTCACAAAAATTAATTCATGATAGATAACAGACGTAAACCTAAGGCATGAAACTAAGAAATTCTAGAAGAGTTTGGAAAAACTCTTAAAGGTATGGGTCTAGGCAAAGAATTTATGAAGACCCCCAAAGGCAATCATAGCAACAACAAATGGGACCTGATTAAATTTAAAAGCTTCTGCATAGCCAAAGAAACAAGCAATAAAGTGAATAGACAACCTACAGAATGGGAGAAAATATTTGCATGCTATACATGTGATAAAGGGCTAATAACCAGAATCTACAAAGAACTCAAGCAAATCAGCAAGAAAATATCAAACAATCCCATTGAAAAGTGGGCAAAAGACATGAACGGAAGCTTTTCAAAAGAAGATAAACTAATGGCCAATAAACATGAAAAAATGCTCAATGTCTTCAATCATCACAGAAATGCAAATCAAAACCACAATGAAATATCACTTAAGTCCAGTGGGAATGGTCTCATCAAAAAGTCCCAAAACAACAAATGCTGGCATGAATGTGAAAAGAAAAGAACACTTATACACTGTTGGTGGAACTGCCTATTGGTACAACCTCTATGGAACGTAGTATGGCGATAACTCAAAATAAGAGCAACCATTGGATCCAGCAATTCCACTACTGGGTATTTACCCAAAGGAAAAAAAAGGCATTTTATTAAAAAAGGCACTTGCACTCAAATGTTCATAGCATCAAAATTCACAATTGCAAAGATGTGGAAAACAACCCAAGTTCCCATCAATACATGAGTGGATTAATAAAATGTGGTATATGTATACCTATGGAGTATTACTCAGCCACAAAAAAATAAATGGTGTACTACTAATAATACCTTTTGTAACAACCTGAATGGAACTGGAGATCATCCCCCTAAGTGAAGTATAGCAAGAATGGAAAAACAAACACCACATGTTCTCACTATTAAATTGGAAGTAAATGATTAACACTCATGTACATACACTAGTACAATTCAATAGAAATTGAGCAGGTTGGGTGGGAAGGAAGATGGGTAAATTCACACCTAACAGGTACAATGCACACTATTTGGGTGATGGACACACTTAAACTTTGACTCAAACCATACAAAAGTAATTCATGTAACCAAAACGCTTGTACCCCTGTAATATTTTGAAATAAAAATTAAAAGAAAAAAGCAGTAATCTGCCAGAAATGAACATTCACCCAAGAAATTCTGCTTTAGAGCAGATGAAAACACAATGAAACAAAGATACATAGTATCGTGAATTCCAAAGACTTACGAAATATAATTTTTCTTTACAAGAAAGCCAAAAGTAGAAAAAAAGTTATAAAAATGAATACAGAAACATAAGCTGCAAAAGATCCACAAATAGTTTGGCATTATCTAATAAATTTGAAATGCATATCCTATGACCAGGCAATTCTACCACAGACATACAACTTCAGAAATGTGTGCATGTGCCCCAACAGAAATATACAACAATGTTCTTAATAGCCCCCATATGAAAACAAACCATATGTTGACAAGAAGATAATGATAAAGTATTAAATATTCATATAATGGAACACTATAAAGCAATGAAAATATAAATTATAGCTACCTACAGCATTATGAACAAATCTTAAAAACATAATGTTGAATAAGACCTGGGTACAAAAAAAATACATAATGAGTGATTCCATCACATAAAGTTCAAAAACAGATAAAGCTAAAACTGTTTATTGGGGAAAAATAAAATAAAAAAATAAACTACCATAATGAAAGCAAAAACACACAATAATAATAATGTGGAAATTTCAGACAAAGAAGAAAATTTTTTTAATTATAAGAGGTAAGTTTTCTAAACTCTGCAAATCTGGATGACACGTGTTGGGGGCTGATTCTGGCATTATGCCTTATACTAATCATTCACTATAGCCTGTAATGTACATGGGCTGCATGACGCAGTGGTAGCCAGCATTTTCTTCAGACACGGTTGCTGCCTCGAGACATGATAAGAGGCCTTAGTTTTTGCACGTAAGCAAATGTTGCCCAGCTCCCACATAGTGGGCCCCCGTGGTGGGAGTCTGGAGGCCATAAAGATAAGAAGAACATTCCCAAGGTCCGGGCCATGAGATGGTTGGCAGTCAATGATGGCTAAGATGTCCTCAAGGGAGGAACGACCTAAGACAGGCACAACCATGGGGGCCGGCCACATGCTGGGAAAGAGAACAAAATATTCTTCAGATGACTGCATTGCTTATTGTTGCTTATCTCGGCCTTGGGTTTTGAGCTATGTCTGGTGCTTTAAGTAACTGTTTTGAGGTCTGAGATCATGGGAAATTGTTCCCTGGTGAATCAACTCCAGAACTGATGGTTATCGCTGCTATGCTCAGATGCTCACGTACAAGGAACTAACCTTGGGTCTGGAGGGTATAAAAATAAAGCGACCAGTGCATTGGGAACTTGAGTCATGTACTGTCCTTGTGTGTCTGTGTCGTTCTTTTATGTTCCGTGTTCATCCCCCATCCTGTAAATGGGCCACGACAGACATGGATAATATAAAATACCAAAACTGACCTCAAAAGACATATCTAGATGCACTTATTACAGAAGATTTATATAAACTTGCAAAAAAAGCTATCATATAGAAACTTATCTACTTTATGTGTTATTTCTTTTGTAAAGATTTGTCTGATGCTACTAAATCAATTTTCTCCTTTGTGCACTACTATACCCTATACAGGTGGTCCCTGACTTATGTATGACAGTTCAGCTTACAATTTTGACTTTACAATGGTTTTATATGGACACAAGGGATAACAAGGTTTCAGAAGTCCATAATCCTGAATGATCCATACTGATCATTCGCTTAAGAAAACAACACTCTTCTACCCCACCCCCTGCCTCCACACCCCAGAACTGACCAGAATTTATCTCCCTAATGTTACCAAAGACCTGTCATTCCTTCTTTTTCTAGAACCTAAAAGTCAGAGCTTAATGAAGAGAAAAAAAAGGAAATTAAGTAGGCAGACAGGAATTGTAGATGAATTACTGCCACCACCAGGTAGGACACAGAACTCAAATTTTCTCACAAAAACTGTTATAAATTACTAGGTCTTTGGAAAACCATTTATCTTCTCTGAGCTTTGGCTTCCTATAAAAAGAAAATTTTGGATCATACCAGCTCTACAACCCTTTCCAGCAATAAAATTTGATAAGTTAAATAAGTTTTTAATTTGGTGGACCTAGAAATCAAATCACCTTAGGAAAAATGTTTCCAGAGTTTTATAAACCCGAACTATTTACAAGTAAGTAGGACCTATTTGAACATTTAATCTTTATTTAAGGAAAATGAGAGACTTTCTGCTTATTTTCTGAAAAGCTGCTTCAAGTAATAAAAAAAAAAAAAAAAAAGCAGCAAACAGTAATACTTACCTTTGCATCATCTATGTCAAAAACATCACACCAAGGAGATTTAATACCTTTAATTGCCAAGTCAAATGAACAGGTGAAAAAAGCTACCTGAATTAAATCTGGAAAAAAAGAAAAGGTAAAACTTATGGGTCATTATTTTCTGCAATTTCTCAAAGGCTAAATAAATATCTGTAGAAAGCCATGTGTGCCACAGCTTAAAAAACTGGGTATGTTTGGTTTGGTAAAAATAGTAGTTTCTTCCTAGCTATCAAAGAATTAAGACTTGCTCTGTACAATCTAAAAGAGCAGAACCATGACTATCAGGAAGAAACCATGAGGAGGTGTAGATTTCAGTACAATAAAATTAAGAAACTTTCTGTAAATGGCAACATTTTTCTGCTTTTAAAAGTAATTATTTATTAAGAGTATGCCTAGCAAACCCAATAAAAAGTTTAACACAAAGACTTACTATATAAAACATAACTTGATTGTTAATTTTAGAGGGTTGGAGGAAGGGAGCTAGTTATAAAGGTTTTAGACCTAATCTGAAAATTAAGAATAACAAAGTACATTCACTGAACAGTTGTTTAAACTATACAATTAATATTATAACTAATAAGCAATAGCAAGTATAGAGAGGAGGATATAAAAGAGGAGAGAAGACTGCTGAAGATAGAGAGGGAAGAAAGAGCAGAGTAACTAGGGGGAAGGAGAAGGGTGAAACAGAGCCAAGGAAATGAACAAAGAGGAAAAAAAATCACACACTAATGAGGAAAAGAAAGGTTGGCGACAGTATCAGTTTTTCAAATTGAGCTGCTCAAGTGATTTAAGAAGCGGACTTCAGAATAGGTTATTTGAGGTTTTTATGCTGTTAATTCACTGATCACATTACTTTTAGATACATATGGGCATTGAGGAGAAGGAATAAGGGAATAAGTGCTTGGGCTACAAAAGGTAGCCTTTGTTAGTAGCAAATTTCTCTAGTCAATGGAAAGTGTATGATATTTAGTGTGTGTGTGTGTGTGTGTGTGTGTGTGTCAGAGAGAGAGACACACAGAGAGAGACAAGTCAACTGCAGGGGTTGCCTCCATTGCTTTGATTTTTCTTTACCTTATTTCCTTCCCTCTTTCCCAAATAAAAATGGGACCAAAATTTACTTCATGATACATGCATTTCACACTAGTTCTGAGTTTAAAGAATTCCTCTAAGGCAGGATATATACAAAAATATATCTCATTGGGAATACACATAAAAGTCATTGAAAAACTTCGTTTATGTACAGAAGAGGTTTTATAATCCCAATACCTAATATAATGTAGTGGCTTGTAAGTATTATGTATGTTTGATAAAAGGACCTGGCTTATTTACACTCCAAGTTCTAACTCAGAAACTATGAAAGTCAGCCCAAATGCTGTGTTCTTTAACTGGAAAGGAGCTTTCTGGAAAAATAAAATTCACCAAAAAAGTCTTTGAAGTATACAAAGAAAAAGCATGAGGTGAAGACTGAGGCTAAAAGAGACCTGACTCTGCCACTAATAAGCCTTGGCAAGGCACTCTAGACTCTCTAGGTTTCAATTTCCCTGCCTACAAAATAAGAAGTTAGGGCCAGGCACAGTGGCTCATGCCTATAATCCCAGCACTTTGGGAGGATGAGGTGGGAGGATCAGCATTTGAGGCTAAGAGTTCAAGGCCAGCTTGGGCAACACAGCACATTTCTACAAAACATTAAAATGTTAGCTGGGTGTGGTGAAGTACGCCTGTAATCCTAGCTACTCAGGAAGCTGAAGTGGGAGGATCAGGTTACAGTGAGCAATGATGGAGACACTGCACTCCAGCCTGGGTGACAGAGTGAGACACTGTACCTTAAAAAAAAAAAAAAAAAAAAAAGTAAAGAGGTCAGACATATGATCTCTGACCTATCTATTATGAACCTTCTGACTTTTGGTCAATCTTCTTTTGGAACCTCAAAAATCTTTCAAGTGGATCAAAGATTTAAACATTAAAAAAAGAAAACAATAGGAATATTTAATAATCTAGGGGTAAGAGGGGATTCCTAGGCAAAATGCAACTCATAGAGGCCATAATGAAGACAGAGATATGGCCATTTAAAAGTTGTAAACTTCTGTACTATAAACCTAAAAGATAAGCAACAAGAGGCAGAATTCACAGATATATTCAATATAGCCAAATACATAAAGGGTAACTATGATCAATAAGAAAAACAAAAAATAACCCAATAGAAAATGGACAAAGTTATAGAGGCAATTCTCAAAAGATATGCAAATGTCTAACACATAAAAAGACGTTCACTTCAAAAGTAATCAAAGAAATGCAAATTAAAGCCAGATATCATTTTTTTTTTCATCCAGAGTCTCACTCTGTCACCTGGGCTAGAGTGCCATGGCGTCAGCCTAGCTCACAGCAACCTCAAACTCCTGGGGCTCAAGTGAGTCTCCTGCTTTAGCCTCCCGAGTAGCTAGGATTACAGACACACACCACCACACCTGGCTAAGTTTTCTATTTTTAATAGAGACAGGGTCTCATTCTTGCTCAGGCTGGTCTCAGAATTCCTGACCTCAAGCGATCCTTCCGCCTCAGCCTCCCAGAGTGCTGGATTACAGGTGTGAGCCACCACACCATGCCTGGCCATGATATCATTTTTCACTAATCAAATTGACAAAGATTAAAATGACTAATAATACCCAGTGTTGGATGATATATGTGAAAATGAAGATTCTCATATAATGTTGATATAACATAATTGTTCTCCTTAAAGAACAATTTGGAAGTATATGTCAAGATGTAAAATAAGCATGCTTGTTAACCCAGCAATTCACCTAGTTATTTATCTTATAAACTTTCAAGTGCAAAAAACAGACTAAAAGAATTAAAAACCAAGAAAAATTTGAATGAGAAAATGTTTCCTACAAAAAGAATTTGCACTGTATTAGCTACAGCCTTTTACAGAAGTAAAATAAATTTAATGATGGGTTAAATAAGTTTTAACTAGCATTGACCTAGAAATCAAATCATGTATCATATGAAATAACACAGAATTTAAAAGAATGAGAGAGATCTGTATGTAAGGCAGACAGAATGTTCGGTAAAAATAAATTACAGAACATACACATAGCCTCACCTTTCTACTTTAAAAAAAAAAAAAGGATTTAAATAGCAAAAGTATATACTGAGCAGTTATTATGCCACTGTAGGAAATACTATGTATGAACTAGTCTCATAAAATCTTTGTAATAATCCTAAGGCCAGGTATAATTCCTATACCCATTTTACAGAAATGAAAGTGTGGCAAAAGTCAGTTATTCAATAGGATAATAGAGTCAAGATTCAAATACAAAGGGTCCAATTCCAGAATCCATGCTTTTAACCACTGTTTATGTTGCCTTCAAAAAGAAGTTGCTCTCAGGCCGGGCGCGGTGGCTCACACCTGTAATCCTAGCACTCTGGGAGGCCGAGGCAGGTGGATTGCTCCAGGTCAAGAGTTCAAAACCAGCCTGAGCAAGAGCGAGACCCTGTCTCTACTATAAATAGAAAGAAATTAATTGGCCAACTAATATATATAGAAAGAATTAGCTGGGCATGGTGGCGCCTGCCTGTAGTCCCAGCTACTCGGGAGGCTGAGGCAGTAGGATTGCTTGAGCCCAGGAGTTTGAGGTTGCTATAAGCTAGGCTGACGCCACGGCACTCACTCTAGCCTGGGCAACAAAGCGAGACTCTGTCTCAAAAAAAAATATCCTTCTTCAACAACCTAAATGCCCACTAACAGAATAATAGCATAGTTACACAATACGTAAGTTTAAAATGTAGCAACAGAATTACGAACATTAAATCAAAAATGCAAATTTGCATAAAATCTAATATCAGACTGACACTTTAATATTCTTAAAAGCTTAAAAATGTGCAAAACAATATCCCATTTGTGTATAAAAATTGGCATGGGATGATTTAAATGCTCAATTTATGACGTTAACTCTGGAGAGAAAAAGGAAAAATAAGATCCTTGGTCTAGGAGTAGGACCAACAGACCTCAATTCATCTAAAGCAACTAACTGAAACATAATATGAAAATTTGGTAAAGCCAAGTTGTGGGTATACAGATGTTCATTATATTTGCTTTTACTCTTATCTACATGTTTGAATTATTTCCCAATAAAATAAATAATTTTTAATGCTCCATAGGTGACTCCAATGTATAGCCAGTTTATGAAGAAAAAAAGATTCAACTTCAAATGCTAGGCTAGGTTTTTTTTTTTTTTGAATCTTAAAAAGCATCCAGGTTCCATGATTGACAGACTCGACTCTACTTTCATTTCCCGCCCCCACAACATCTAGTTCCAGTCTTTTGGAAATTAATTCACAATATAATGAAATCCACAATCTTTGTATGCAGCGTTGTCAACATCTGCCCTCTAGATTCTGAATTCATAGAAAACAGGATGGATTACAAATTCATAGAAAACAGGAAAAATATCTTAATTTCCCATTGCTAGCTGACCATGTACCCTGTTTTTCCAGCATAATTATTATTTTTCCACCTGTTTTTCCAGCATAATTATTAGTTCTCTGCTGGGCCAGTGGCTCACACCTGTAATCCCAGCGACTTGGGAGTCTAAAGTGGGAGGGCCGCTTGAGGCCTGGAGTTTGAGACCAGCCTGAGCAACATATGAAGACTCCATCTCTACAAAAAATAAAATTACCCTGGTACTGTAGCATGTGCCTATAGTCCCAGCTACTCAGTAGGCTGAGGAAGGAAGATTGCACTCAAGCCCCAGAGTTTGAGGTGGTAGTGAGCTATGATGATATGAGTTCAGCTATGATGACTGAACTCTAGCTGGGGAAACAAAGGGAGACTCTGTCTCTATAAAATCAATCAACCAATAAAATTAAATTTAAAAATAGTGTCCTCTTTCATACTCAAAAGCATCCCGGTTTTTGTACACTCAGGCTTGAAATTTTTAGAAGCATCCCGGTTTAGATGACAAACTGATAAACTGCAGTTAACTCACCCACTGTAATACATTAAGACAGACATAAATGTTCATTTTCTTAGCCTCTCTACGTATAAAAGACTCAAAATTCATATTTGTTTTTGACTTTGTAAACCTTATACCCTTCACATTAATATGCACTTTTGAACTGCTTCGAAAGCTAAAGAATTTGATTCTCCCATTTGTATCACTTTATGAATAGGAAATCCTGAAAAGACTTTTGTTTTATAAATAATGCTTAGAATCGAAGCATTATATACTCTGCCTTATATACTATGCCAGAACATAGCAAGAATCTTGTACATTAATTTACATACCACTCAAGAATATGAATCTAAAAATTTCAAGCATGAGTGTACAATTTTCTTGACCTAGAACATATTATTTTATTAATGTAAATTCAATTGTGGGACTTTCAAAAGAAAAAATTTTTTCCTTACTTTTTGTTTCCACAATTCAAAATTATTTAAACCAAAGGTTCAAATAAAAGATAACACATATATTACCTGCATTTAAATCATTTACTGGTACTTTCAAAGTAGCTGCAACTTTTTGTAAAATGTTCTGCATTTCTGGTCCAGTTTTGAAGGTTTCCACGTGATAAAGAGCTGTAGCATTCCTTTCCACTTCAGCTAAAAACTTCTCACAGTGATCAAAGAATCTCATTAGTTTATCATTAATCTTTGGAGGGCCACACTCCATATCTGGAAAAAGAAAATTACATATATAAATCATTAACATAAATAACAATTTCGAAGTATTGAAAATGTTTTAAGTGGGAAAATGAACACTAACATCCTATTATCTCTGTGTGAAATAAGCATGTACTGATCAGGAAAGACATGAGTAAAATTTTGTAATGATTGTAATGCATGAGAGAATACGCTAGAAAAGACTAAAGAAACAAAGCACATCAAACATAACATGTTAGAGTGATACTGTACAACAAAGGTAATTGAAATGAATGTTTTCCTAAAGAAAACACAAATTAGAACCAATAAGGAGACTTCTGAAGGAGTGTCATAAAAAGTGCGCAACCATGTTACCTAAGTACTGTTTCTATCGGGCGCAGAAAACTTTGGAAAGCAAACTAAAAATAAGCAAAGTTTCCAATTACTGGGTGAGAGAGAATTCAACAGACTGAAATGTGTTTCCACTCTAAGCCAAAGTCTAAATAGAGTATTTTCTCAATTAACTTTCCCAACCCTGTGTGATTTTACAAAAGATCCTACTTGGGACAAAAACTACTGACAACAGCACAAAATGCATTGATGCTTCAGTTCTACCAAACTTCATTGTGTTAGGTGCTTCTGATTTGGTTTATTTTCTGATAACTTTCCCTTTAGAATAAGTTATATTATTTTCCCAATTTGGCAACAAATATGTATTAGAAAAGTATTCATACTGATGCTTCAACTACTGGAGTGCCTTTTTTTTCAGTCATATTCAAAATATATCATTTCTCCAATAATTCAAAATGAAAAGAACACCAAGTATATCATTTTTGTACCCAAGAGAAAACTGAATATAGTTACACTATTTTACTTTGGATATGTGTGTGCAATAATATATATCGCTCCTGAAATATATAATTTTACCCACTTTAATTGCAAATTGGATTACAGTTCTTAGGAAAATCTCTTGACTAGCAAAATAAGCGAACTTTGTCATCTTTTTCTGGGCCCTCAAAATATGATTTCCCAAGTGAATCTTGACATTTCATCCTTGTTACTACCTAATTACTGCTGCTTTTTAAACAGAAACAAGGGCATTGTTCTGTTTCTACAAAATCTAATTTAGTAGATGCTCTCAAAAAACCAGATGTACATAACCAGCAAAACAATTGTCTACATATAAAGAAGAGGGTAGGAAAAGGGTTTAATCCGAGACTGAAAATGGTGAGAGGTGGGCTTATTCTGAACCACAGTATCTGATCCCTGACTTTGTATTCTGAGACAAATGCCAATAATCACAATGCCACCGAAGACAAAAATTCATTCATTCCAGGAGGTCATTACATACATATACATTATGCTATGTTAAAGTATGTTCTACTTTCAACATTCAGTTAATTTAATAGACTTATGGGGAATTTTCACCCATGTTAATGAAAAAAGTATAGCTATAATTAAAAAGCACAATTCAACAAGTAACTAAACACAAGTTAGTCAAATGAGTTACCCACAATAACATGACCAAAGTCAGTGGAGAAATTTCTTGCAGATGGTTTAAATGTTCAACTGCTACAGGAGAAAGGACAAACCAGTCTACTTCTGTTTTTCACTTGGGCTTTGAAGCTAAATGATGTTCCACATTTCAGGTCTGACCTTAACCGTGATCAAGAAGCTATTAACACCTGTTCATCTCTGTGGCACAAAAATATATTTTTATTCTTAACAGTATGTTACTGGACAAATGGAAGCTGTATAGTATAATGGTTAAGAGAGTAAGCTCTGAATCAGATTTCCTGGGTCCATAACTACCTGTGTGAAATGGGCAAATTATTTAGTGTTTTTGTGTTGCAATTTCCTCATCTGTGAGACAGGAGGAAAATACTAACAATTCAGACAGTGGTTGTAAGGATTTAGTAAAATAAATTTGAGGATTTAGTAAAATAAATTTTATGTCTGCCACATAACAGGCATTTAGTGTTTGCTATCATTCTGTGACATTAAAACATTTTCTAAAGGAAAATCCAGAAGACCTGGATTCTGGGCCTGACTCTAGTTCTCAAACTAGAGAAAGACAATTAAGGAGACATATTCTTGGGCTCAGCTTCTTCACCTGAAAGGTGAAATAAAAGGGCCTCACTAGATGATCTCTCAAATTTTGAAAAAGTATAATGGAATAAATGAGTAAAGTATTATATGTGACCATGAACCACAGCTATAATGACGGGAACGCTATAGTAAATTACAAGAACAAAACAAGAAAAAAAAGCAGGGCATTCAGAAGACTTGAGAGCAGCTTTCTAAAACAGGGTGTAGGTCCAGAACCATCTCCTGAAAAAGTTGGTAAATTAAAAAAAAAGCAACTAGTACCAGAAGCAAAGCCTGAGGAAGAAAGTTCTAGATTCCATTTTTTAAAAAGTGCGCCCAACTGTAAAGCTAGCTGCCAGGGAAGGGGGAAGGGATGGGCTGGCGCTCAAAGGCAGCAATTCAATCTGGAAATTGGAGATCAAAAAGTGCGGGAGAGACCTCATCTGTCTTCTTTCCTGTTGGACCCCCAATGTGTACTACAGCATGCAGTACGCAGAAGGTGCTAGATTTATACCCGATGAATGAATAAACAAACATATGTATGTGGGAAGAGAGGTCCGGAAGATCGCGTGCCCAGGCAGGACGCAGCCTGAGGGATGAAGGATTAGGAACAGAGAAAAGTGAGAAGCTGGGGTGGGGGAAATCCAGGGTCTGGGAGAGGCGGGGGTGGGGGGGGACTTAGGGAAGGGAGGAGCAGGGCACTGGCCGGGCGGCCTGGACCTTCACCTTCGACGTCCGGGGGCGGCAACCCAGGGTGGTAGTGCTGCCACAGCCCCTGCAGGAAAGCAGCGCCGCTATCCACGCAGCGGTGCTTGGAGCTAGTGATGAGCTGCAGGCGGCC
>VSMD01038527.1:0-58061 GCA_008750895.1 Mirza zaza | reverse complement strand
CTGGACTCGAATGTTTATAGCAGCACAATTCATAATCGCAAGGCTGTGGAAACAGCCCAAGTGCCCATCAATCCAAGAATGGATTAATAAAATGTGGTATATGTATACCATGGAGTACTATTCAGCTCTAAGAAACAACGGTGATATAGCACATCTTATATTTTCCTGGTTAGAGCTGGAACCCATACTACTAAGTGAAGTATCCCAAGAATGGAAAAACAATCACCACATATATTCACCAGCAAACTGGTATTAACTGAGCAGCACCTAAGTGGACACATAGGTACTACAGTAATAGGGTATTGGGCAGGGGGGAGGCGGGAGGGGAGCGGGTATATACATACATAATGAGTGAGATGTGCACCATCTGGGGGATGGTCATGCTGGAAACTCAGACTTGTGGGGGGAGGGGGGAAAGGGCATTTATTGAAACCTTAAAATCTGTACCCCCACAATATGCTGAAATTTAAAAAAAATAAAAAAAAAAGAGAAGCAGCTAGAAAATCTCCATGGCATCACCTTAATTGGTTTATTTTCATACTTTCAAGTAATGGCAAAACATTCCTTTCTTATAACAAGGACAGGCAATTATAGTAGTGATCATTAATTGAGCACCTACTATATTGCATCCATATACCAATATTATCACTAAATGTGACCTTGCTTACCCTGCTCATTGTCCTTATAAAGCACTTTTTCTCTCCAATATCCCTTTAGGTAGTCAAATTTTATACCACATCATAAATTTCTATTTTGCTCATCTCCTTAATAGATGGGAAAAGTATGGTCAATTCACCCAAATACAGCAGCAAGCTGATAACCTATACATGTAATCTGTAACTCCTCTAAGGAACAAAATATGTGGTGCCCACCATATTCTCTCTCTTGTGAAATTGAGCTTAGAAAGAGCATTAAAATGAGGAAATTATTAGGAGAACTGAAGCTAAAAATTTACAATGAGAAATGATGCTAGAGACCATGATAAATCATATTTAAATGTAACTTTTGAGTGATCAGCAATAAGTAGAAAAAATTGGTGAGCAAAAGACTTAGAATACATGATGAGGATGTTAATTAGCAAGTAAGGGAAAGTGACAGTCCATAGCTATTATGACTTATCAGTCAACAGAATGATAGATTATTGTTAGGGGCAGGTGCAGGTTGGCATGGCTAACCACAGGAAAAGAGGAGCAGGGCAAAAATGAGGAGGCCAATGAGAATTTAAAACCAGACCCGCAACAGGAACTTGAGGTTATGGACTTTTCCTAGCCAGTAGCATGTGCAGAAACTAGGAACTCACATCCAAAGGTAACCTTTTCCCCATTAACATACATTAACATAGTAAAAAAACGATGCGCATCAGTGCCATGACAGTTTATAATTGTCATGACAACCCCAAGAAGTTACCCTATAAGGATAAAACTGGGGAGTGTCCTTAGCTCTAAGAACTCTCCACCCTTTTCCCAAGAAAATAATGCATATTCCACCCACCATTTAGCATATAATAAGGTGTATACATAAAAGCAAAAGTGTGGTAAGAGTGACCAGGGGTCTTCAAACTTTTTAAACAGGGTGCCAGTTCACTGTCCCTCAGACCGTTGGAGGGTGGGACTATAGTTTTAAAAAAACTATGAACAAATTTCTATGCACACTGCACATATCTTATTTTGAAGTAAAAACACAAACGAGCAAAACACCCGCATGTGGCCCACGGGCTGCAGTTTGAGGACGCCTGGGTAAGACCCTACTGTCTTCTCCACTTGCGGAGATGCACCCATTTCCCCTCAGGAAATGTACTTTTATTTTCTATTCTAGGCTGACAAGCCTGCAATAAAAGCTGCTTGTGTGAGTTGCTCATGTCTGCCATCTCTCTGTTGCACTAGCCCGGCTTGGGATTCTTCCAAACCAGAAAACAAAGAACCAGGGCAACACCTCTCAAAAATCAGCCCTGACATTATTAGTAAGGACTCTTTTATTTGCAAGTGATACAAACCTTATTTAAATGGGTTGATATAATGAAGAAGTCCATAGGGGAAGTCTAGCTTACAGAGAGCTGAATCCAGGTCATAAAATGCTAATATCAAGAAACTTACATGTATTTTTGCTTTCCTAAATGTTGGCTTCCTTCTCCAGCTAGTTCTCAATGAGAATATCTAAATGGAGATTAGACAAGATGTCATTACCCAAGGAAAAACATGTTGATATTCCCAAAGAAAGGTTGAATTCATTCTGGGCATGCAAAAAAAGCAGAGGTGACCTGCTGCCTTGAATCAGTTGTGGCTATTTTTTTTATTTTTATTTTTTAAACTACTTTGTTGAGGTATGATTAACATACCAAAAACTATACATATATAATGTATATATCTTGATAAATAGATATCCATGAAACTATCATCACCACAATCTATGTCATAAACCTATCCATCATCTTCAAAAATTTCCCTTTCAACTTGTTTATTATTATTATTATTTTGTCATAAGAATACTTAAAATAAGGACTATCTTTTTAGAATATTTATAAATATATAATACAATATTGCTAACTATAGGCACCTTCTCGTAGAGTAGATCTCTGACATACTCATCTTATAAAACCAAAACTTTGCACTCTGAATGATATCATCCCATTTTCCCTTCCGCCAGCACCTGACAACCATCATTCCACTCTCTACTTCTATAAGTTTGACTATTTTAGATTCCTCACATAAGTGGCATCATATAATATTTGTCATTTTGAATCTGGCCTATTTTGCTTAGCATAATGTCCTCTAAGTTCATACATCTTGTTGAAAATGGCAGGATTTTCTTCATTTTGAAATCAGGATCTTGAAAAGATATCTGCACTTCCATATTTATTGCAGAATTATTTATAATATCCAATACATGTCAGCAACCTGAATGCCCATCAATGGATGAAGGAATAAAGAAAATGTGGTTAATACATACAAGGGAATATTATTCAGGCTTTAAAAAGAAGAAATTGTGGTTTTTAAAAAGGTTATAAAAACTATATGGCTGAATCAGTGTGATGTTTTAAAAAAATTACTACCCAGACTTATATTCAACTGAACATATTTATATATTGTAATTATTAACTTAATTTATGATATTAATTGAATAAATATAATGTGCCTGATTCTGATCTAAACTCTCAGAATACAGTGGTAAACACTAGGACAGAAATAATAAATGATGAGTAAGTCAATAAGCAAGAAAGCTATGTAGAGAATTAAAATACAGTGGAGGGATAAAATGACAAGGTGGTTATATTTTTACAGGGGATATCTCTTCCAAGGATTTGATACTGAAGCTGAAGCTTCTCAAAAATGAACCATTTAGTTTATTCCAGGCAGATGGAAGAAGTAAGGTAGAACCTGTTTATTTTAACTATTCTATAACATTGGACACCATAAAAAAAGGTGCTTCCACAATAGTCTGTATTCACCACATCATAACACTAACCAAATTTTCATAGAATTACTTATTCAATATCTTTCTTCTCCACCAGAAAAATATAAGCTCTATTGACAAAGACATTAGTTTTTCTGTTCAATTGTGTATGCCAATGTCTAACTCTCGGTATATACTCAGTAGATGTTTGTAGAATGAAAGGCAAAAGAATTGATAATATTGATAAAGAATTGATAATATTGAAAACTAATTTATCAAACCATTCTTAAAACAAACAATTTGATTCTTTTATTCCAAAAGGAAAATACAATCAATGTTGTAACGGATTGGCAATTGCATCATTGCAAGTGTTTTAGAGCCATTCAAAAGCCTTGTGTTTGAGAAACCTTCCAGAGTTTGGTAAAAAATCAATCTTTCATCATTATAAAGCAATATTCCCGATACATGCACACACACACACACAGTAACCAAATCTTTCTGGACTCAGAATTGTACTATTTTAAAAATGTGCCCTTCTGGTCTGTTTTCATCAGCACAATTTAGATATCAAGTGCATAAATGTGTCAATGTAGAAGTCTTAGAATGGTGATGTTTCTGGCATTCACTTTTGCTTCCTGATTTAAATTTTGCTAATGTCAATTCTTACTCACTATTGCTATTTGAAGTGATTAGAAACAACCATTGTGCAAGAATGAAAAAGGTTATGCAATTCTATGAGGAATTTTTCCTCTTGAAATAAGTATTAATCATTGTGCAAATTATATGGAAATAGGCTTAAAATACAGAAGGGGAAGGATTTACAGAGTTCAGTTACATGAAGGCAGAGAATGAAGGGAAACAGATCATTGAGGGAGATGCTTAGGCCTATGTCAGTGGCTTAGATGAAACCCTAGGAAATAGCCTTCAGAACGATGCTAGAAGTGATCCAGGTTATTTTCATTAGAGTTTATCTTTGGCTGAACACTAAATGAGGTGTGGGGAGGAATAGTATTGGAGAATAAAGATTAAAAATGAGATTTGACCTCATTTTGTACTGTAATTAAGGGAAGAGAAGCTTTTAATTATAGGACAAATTAATTGACTAATACTTATGGTAGAGAAAAGAAGAAAGCATGACTTGGAGAATAGGAAAAATGTGTGTTTGCATAGGGTGGGAGGAGCATGAGCACATACTGACAAGAAATCCCCAAGAGATACAAAAAATGACAAGGAAACAACGTCCTTTGTAGTTATATGTCTACATGGAAAGTGAAGAGAGAATGTTGAGATCTGTGGCAGGTTACTCATGACATGAGAACAGTGACTCACTCTCTCAGTTGGGGGTAGTGTACCATGCTGCCATTTGGGGGGAGGGCTTAGGCAGCATGTCCTTTTTTCTATTTTTTATTTTTCATTATTATGGTTACAGATATAATAATTGTATATTTTCATTGGGTACATGTGATGTTTTGATACAGGTATACAATGTGAATTAATCAAATTAGGGTAAACGAGGTATCCATCACTCAGTCATTTAACATTTCTTTGTGTTAGGAACATTCCAATTCCACTCTTTTATTTATTTTAAAGTATAACTTTATAACTTAACTTATTGTTGATTATAGTCACTATGTTGTGCTATCAAATATTGTTCATTCTAACTAACTATATTTTTGTACACCTTCACCATCACCACTTTATCCCCCCTTACTCACTACCCCTCCAGCACCTGGTAACTGTCATTCTAATATTTTGTTTCCATGAGATCAATTGTTTTTAATATTTAGCATCTACATATTAGTGAGAACATGCAAGACTTGTCTTTCTGTAGTTGGCTTATTTCACTTAACATAATGTTCTCCATTCCCATCCATGTTGTTGCAAATGGCAGGATTTTATTCTTTTTTTGTGGCTATATATAATAATATTGCTCTTGTGTATATGTACCACAATTTCTTTATCCATTCATCCGTTGAGGGACACTTAGGTTGATTCCATAGTATGTCTATTGTGAATAGTGCTTCAATAAACACGGGAGTGGGGATATATTTTCAATATGCAAGGAGCATGTTCTTGTATGTTAGGAAGATTGACCTTAACTACTGGCTGCAGTGGAAAGTTTCTTCTAATAAATACTCCACTGAGAAGCACATTATGATAAAGCAAATGCCTATATGAGCCAAGCCTTTAATAGAAAATTGTGGAAGTGGGTCCAGTGCATACAAAGAGGGAGTGGTAAAAAAAATATAGCAAATTGGAGAGAATAGGTCTGGAATAAAAGAGGAAGCAACAGTTGATGTCCATCTAACATTCAGCTTGGTGGAATGCAGCTCAAACCTTTACTATATTCCTACCTTGAAGATTCAGTGAGATGATGCATGTAAAGTCTTGGAATGATATTGATATAGCAACTACAAAATTAATGCAAATTGTCATTTTTATTATTTCACAGAGTTACAGTTGCATATTTTAAAATTATTAGTATTTATAATACATTTACTCATCTCTGGACTATGGTTGCTTCCGACTCACAAAGTCCAGTATGTCATTAGCAAAGCAGCACTTCTAGTAGTTTTTACAGAAAAAGAATTAAGTCTGTAACATCAGGTCTATGACATTGTTTGGACTGACAGTGGTCTGTCAATTCATGTCTGAATGCAAAAACCTGTATACTTATTCTGTGCTAGAATATCTGCAAATGTATAGAACACAGCATTTAATTTAACCATAAAGCATACAATTACATAATAGCAGTATGTCACTATGTATAAAGCATAGACTAGATTCCAAATCTCAGCCATAGTACTTGCTATTCAACCCAACACATATTTTATTTATTTATTTATTTATTTATTTTGAGGATTTGCTCTGTGAAAGACACTTTAAGTGTTTCAGGTGTCTTCCAACTTAGTAAGAGGAATTATAACAAGTAAACAAGTCACTGCAGCTTTAATCAGCTTTCTTTCTTATACAGACTCTTGTCCTCAACTGGGAGAAGTTAGAAGGTAACTTAATGACCATATTAAAAAATCAGGATTTTAGAATCTCTGCATCCTCCTTAACAGTGGTATCCTATTGGTAATTTTAAAACTGCCCATTTCCCTAGTAATTTCATTTTTATAATTTTTTCTGCTTTTAGACTACCAGGTCTTTGAAAGTAAAAATGGAGTCCAATTTATTCTTCTGGGTTTGGTGGTGGTGGTGGTGTTCTTACCCCTCACCCCCCAGATAGAGAGTATTACCCTGGTGAAGAGTATTACTATTAGAGATTATAAATAGCTAAAGAGCTCAATATGATCAGAAATGATCAGAAAACCTTAAAATTTTCTACCTCCATCTTCAAATGTACTTAGATGTTCTTTGTCCTTTCCTAGAAAATGAATTAAATATAGTTGTTATTAGCTTCCTAGTGACAGAAGTCCCACAATTTTCAGCTATTATAACTGTTTTATTTTCAATTAGTAAAATAAGGCTTTTACTCTCTCAGCGAATTTCAAGATTTTCCCTGCTTTACCAGCTCACATTTGACCTGCAGCAAGGAATGTGAGATGATCTGTTCTTTCTCTCCATTTTCCAACTCTCTTTTGCTCTGCTATGTCTTCCAATTTGGGGACAGGAAAGAGGACAGTGAATGTTAAAAATCTATTTAAGTAGCATTTCTTTTTAAATTAGAAAGTGCTGGTTATAGGCCTTTCTTGGCTGTTAAACAACCTCTGTCCTGCTAAGTGAGTCACTTTGAGGCATTTCTCTGGGACCTTCCTCGGTGGGGAATACCATCTTTGCACCATTCTCTAATGTAGGCAATAGAAATTACAACAAGGTTTTACAACTTCCCCTTGGCTATTGACTCCCAGCTGAACATAGCGAGAGGCCATCTTATGTGTGTGTGTGTGTGGGGGGGCTCTCCAGATGCTAAAAACCAGCTACATTTTTGCAATGGCCACTTGGTTAATGGGAACACTTATGTACCCTGGCCCTACCAATCAGTGCAAGAGTGGCTTAGTTCTACTGTTTGTGGCCTTCTCTCCAACAACTGCCATGAGAAGAGCTCCAGACATCCTCCCATCCTACCTCCCCAGTGTAGAGTCAGGCACAAACCAGCAAATCTACACTCATACTAAGCTCTACCAAGAACGACTTCAATGTGTATTCAGGGAACAACACTGCAGTGCCTTTGAGTTTGTAATTTAGAAAACTTTCATCATTCTAGTAAGAAGCCTGTGTCTCCTCTTCTGAAAAACTTTCCTTCAATCTCTAAGAAGTTATTTTGCCACCCTTCTCCCTGCCTAGGGGATGGAGCGTTTATTAATCTTCTGCTTCACAGAGAAAGGAGGAAAATTCCATAGTGCTTTTTACTTCTATGAATTCACTTCAAAGAAATTTCACCTTCAATGAATTTCCAGCCTTTCTCCTTGGGCTGTTAAGGTAAAAATTACCAGCCCAATATAGCCATGTCTTAACAAATCCTGAAAAGATGTGTGTTGTACTTCTCTTTAAAATATGTGGGCACTTTTTACCTACTTGTTTCAGAGTTGAGATCTCAAATAAAATCCCTAGAAAACAGCAATCATCTTATATCATATGCTGTCACAGCTGTTTAATATTTTCCTGAATTTTATGATGTCTTGTAAAAGATGTAATTCTTCCTTATAAAGTCAGTGTGGCTTGATACTTTGGGCATTGCAACAATACATTGGAGTTAACATTTATGAGGATGGTTTTACTGACAAGACAGGTAATCCTGGAAATGCCTAGAAACTAGGATTCTTTTGCGGGGGAGCAGACAGATATCAGAAAGGGAGTACCTCAGGCTAAGTTCCCAAAAGCAGATAGTGAAACAAGTGATACAATAATAAGATAGCAGGGGACATTATGGCAGTGAAATAGATGCCAAGCAAGGTAAGCAATGCTCCTAAGAAAGCTGATCCTATGGGACCAGTGGTGTAGTAGAATGCAAATTATCACCCCGGTATCTCATCTAAGCATTATATTACCAGACTTGTCAGCTGCTGGTTAAGTCTAAGCAGAAGTGGATAAAACTCCTAAGCATTTCTAGCTCTCTGTGCTCTAAAGATTTTAGGGGATCTGGTCAAAGCACTAGTAGTGTCCTATTGCTTGGAATACTACACTGAATGGAAAAATACAAGAAAATTCTTTTTCTGTTCTACTTATTAATTTCTGTTGAATATGGATATTAAAGGAATAAAATAGAAAAGAAACTGGATATAATTTAAGTGTGAAAGTATAATAAGGTACTATATTATAATCTTGGCAACTGTAAGTACTTTTCATGGAAGTTTCTTTCTGAGTTAGTGCCAAACAGGGGCAATTACCTACCCATCATGGTGAAAGACCATTCTCATATGTCCCCATTGATTATAATACCCCAAATCTATGTTACTCAAAACTCTAATCAGCTGTAGCTAAATAGAAAGAGAATCTCAGTACTAATATCACACTAGATAAATTGTGGGTGATTTACAATCTGTGATTTTGAAGGGGCAAAGAGCTAGGAGAGATCATAGAAGGTTGATCAAACAAGAAAATTTTTCATAGTTTGACCATGAAAAAAATGTAGAGAAAAAGTTGAGGAGACTAAGACAAATGGAGAAACCAACTTGAATAAAGCCAGGAAAATAATAAGAGCAAGTGATTGTTGGCAAGGTGACAGGAAGGAGGAGAAAAAAACTGGAAACATAGGACAGAATATTTTATTAATCTTAAAAGTATAAATTCATTTCAGAGGCCAACTAGAGGTTGCTGACCAGGCAAAGAATAAGAGATCATTGCATGTATTTGATTTAGGAGATAGACTCAATTTTCAATAAAATATCTAGCCATGACTATTTTTTAATTAAAGTTAGATTGTTAATACTATAACATGTTTTAAATCCATGTTATGTCATATCTAATTTTATCACATAAAGTAGTGACTTAGCCATCCAGTGCATAGTATCCGATGACTAAAACTGAGATGGTAATGTCTTTGATGGGAAGAAAAAAGAATATCACACATTAAGTATATATCGAAGTAGGTCAATTTGGTAAGAATAAATTATAAAATTAAGAAAGACACTAACAGAGCTATGAAATCAAACTTACATGCTACAATAGTAAATATTCAAGTTCAGAATACACCTCAAAGAAAAATGAGCAAAGAAATATGGTAAAGTGTAAGGATCACTAAATTAAGATTTAGTAATTTGGGCTCTGCAATTAAGTAGCTATGCGACCACTTCTTGGTCCTTCAGTTTCCTTTTGTGCAAAATGAGCATGTAGAATGAACTAATCCTGTATGTCCTTTCTGGCTCTATCATTCCACATGAAGAGAAGATTTTTACATGATGGAAAGATCAATGGTAAGGAGTATATTTCTCATAACATCCAGACTAATTAGAGGTGATTCAACAGCACAAAAGACATATGGCTTATTAATGATCATAAGTCTGAAAACCATGCAGTCTTTTTTTTTTTCATCTTTTTGAAAAGTGTTTAATTCTCTTCTTGGGTACTCATATGAGAATAATTTATATTAAGACATCGGCATCATAGTTAATAAACCTAATGAAGTATAACCAGGCTCCAGATTTCAGTTTTGATGTGGATAATTGATTTTATTAAATGTTTAAGCATATGAATGACAAATGTTTAGAAGTCACTCCTTGATCCCATTTTGTATGTCTGCAATGCCTGCAATCTGAAAGCATTTGATGGTGATTTTGCCTATTTATTTTTAATGCCGATGCCTAATAACTTTCCCATCTTTTATCCTAAATACAACATCACTGATTTTCCCAAAGCAACAGGCAAAAATGATTGATACCATTTCATATTTCTAGAAGAAGCACAGAGGGTGCTTCACAGTTTCTCTCATAGTTAATTGAGACTCCAACAAGAACATATGTTTGTGTGGCATTACAATGGAGAAGTGTTAAGGAAAATGGATTTATTTCCACTTGTAGCCAATGGTGAATGAAAGAAACCAGAATCTGCTCTACAATGTCAAGCAAAAGAAGATTAAAAAGTGACTCTATTTCAAATTCAGTCTGTTTGGCAACCTTTAATTCATGATTAACTGGTGTTTCATGGTAGATTAATTACATGGTACTAACCATGCAATTATAGGTAAATTTATTTATTTTTTATTCCTCAGCATGCTAAGCAAGTGGAGCTCACCATACATGTTAATTACTTTTGGATTCACTAAATGTAATTTCCATATAAAAGATAGGAACCTATAATTACTAAGTACTTACTATTTAACAAGTATGTATTTGTCAGACTGAAGAAGCAAGGTACAGTGCAGATAGCAGTGTTTTAAAGTCAAACCCATGTTTAAATCTTTGACTCCTATTTTATTGCACTATTACAGACTTTATTCTCATCAGTAAGAGTTGTTGTATTTATTAAATACGACAATCTATTAATTTATCCTCCAGCCTATATAACATGGGAATAGCCACTGAATGGTTTTTCACCATTCTCAGAACACATCGCACTGCTTTGTGCTTTCACTATTCTATTCCTTCTGCCTGATATAATATTTGACAAAAAAACCACATGGTCCACAAAGCCAAAAGTAGTTTTACTCTCTGGACCTTCACAGAAAAGCTTTGCCAACCTTTGATATAACTTCAGATAAAGTTGTATCCTCTATGCTGCCTTTCCTGACCAACAACATACTTGTTTCTATATTTCTTGTGTTGTAGGTTAATTGTATGCTAATATGAGCACCTAGAAGTCGAGATTGTACTATAGTCTTCCTTTTATTTCCCCTCTGCATAACATAATATCTGACACTCAAATATTTTTGTTTGAATTTAAAAATAAATTACTGAACATAGAATCTCTTAAAATAAATACAGTCATCTCTCCCTATTGGTGGGTTCCTCCTCCATGGATTCAACCAAAAATGAATTAAAAATATATTATAGTCAGGCCTAGGAGGGTAACTTCTATACTGAACACATATAGACTTTATTCTTGTCATTATTCCCTAAACACTACAGTATAGCAATTACTTATATAACATTTGCATTGTATTAGGTATTATAAGTAATCTAAAGGTGGATTAATGTGTACTGGAGGATGTGTGTACGTTACATGTAAATACTATGCCATTTTACATAAGGAACTTGGGCATCCCTGGATTTTGGTATCCCTAGGTAGAACAAATTTGTCATAGATACCAAAGGATGGTATGCAAATTAGATGCCATTATAGGTAGGATAAAAATTAATTTTTATGGGAAAATATGAACATACATAGATATGATCCAATTTTGGAAAAGTTTGGAAAGCTATTGTATGCACCTGTTTCTCAGAATAAGGGGGCAGACCTCTGATCATAGGAGAAAGGATCCAACAAGTTTCAATATTGATTTCTTCAGTGGGGTTGATGTCCTCTGTGACCTATTCCAGATGTGTTATAGAGTTGTGTGTGTAATGTGTGGTTGTGTTTGGCATCTACAGTACAGGATAGTATTTATTTAGTTGGACTAAAATCTGATTCAGAGATGATATCTGCCAGACTAGAATCCTTCCTATTCCATGCTTTCTGGTCACTTAGCTTAATCTCCCCTGCATGCAAAATGCCAGTCTTCACAATATGACTGATCATTAACTCTGTTATTATTCTGAATATATACCATACGTATTTAAATTGTTCCTAATCTATAGTATTTTTGTTTTTCAGAATAAAATATGTGATATTAAATCTAGGGTTATAAAGCTCAAATTATTTAATTTTTTCTCATGTGAAACAACTTCTATTTTCCCCATTATAGAAAAGAGTATCTTGCCTATTGTTAATTACAAATGCTAAATTATCATGTTGGTTGGAAGATGGATAAAAAATATCACCTTGCTTAATTACTAGCTGCATGGTTATTAGTGTATTTCTCTCCAGTAACCAGCATGGTCTGTATAAGAGATGTTCCCAAACCAATTTAACAGTCAGCTTTTGATTCTGTCAGCTTTTGCTTCCTTGATTGGGTAATACCAGGGTCAGAAAAATTCTGGAGACATTGAGAGTTTCTTTTAGCTTTAATTTTCCTTTTATCTGTAAAATCTGTAAGGGTATTGTGGCTTTGCTCTTTATCTATGCCTTAAAAATAGTGGCCACCACTGTGTTTTATCTTTTAAGGATTTACAAACTTATTTTAAGTCTGTCTTTTCATATATGTGGACAAATTAGGCCACTATAATTGTCATGTTTTTCTTTTTCCACTCCTGAATATCTGCTATAAAAAGTTTATATCTATGAGAGGTTAGCATCACAGTTATCCAGGCTTTGGTCCACCTGCTATGGTCTGTGTGCTTTCCCATATAAAATGTTGCTCTCCCAAGATTCCTGGAGCATCATCCTAATTCCACATTGTATTAATGCCTTAGTACACCAGATTATAGCAGAAATGAGTGAATCATGGATATCCAAATTTAATTGATATAAAAATGGAGATTATGATAGAGAGCATCTATTACATATGCACAGAAGTATAACAATCAGAACAGAGAATATGTGCAGTAATTAATGTCCTGAACAGCCCACGATCCTTATGTTCACTGCTTAATTATTAGCACCTATTTATAATACAATGCCATTTCTTAGTTGCTACCTGGCCTATTACCAGAGTTATGAACTGGTATTAATAAAATATGGATGTACAGTTATATAATTAAAAACTTTTAAGGGAAGGAAGGTTGTTATGTTACTGATAATGGTAATTTGTGTATTTATTTATTTATTTACTGACTTATTTTCGCTGTCAAGTATTCATGCTCATTTTTTTAACAGCAAAAAGCACTTTCCAGGCCTGTTTAAGGAACTACCTCTCCATCACTGCTCTACTACACTTTGTGGTTTTTGTCTAGCTATTAAAGCATCCTATTTTCTGCTAGTCAAAGGAAGAGCAGATGGTCCAAGCCAGTTTGATTACGCTTTCTCTTGAGTTTGAAAACCTGAATGTGAAGTTTAGCAACAGATGTTTTTGTTTTAAATATCCCAGAGCTGACCTATCTCCTGAAGAGGTAGACATTTAGCTCATGCACCTGGATCACTTGGTCTACCCAAAGGTAGCACTTTACTATTTTATTTTAACTCTGTGAGTCACACCATAACCTTCCAATGAATTTCCTTTTAGACATACTAATCCAGAGTAAATTTCTTTCTCTTCTAAACAATACACTAAATTGTATTCAATTGCAAGCTGGTTCTGCAACTGGACAACCAGGAAAGCCAGTGATGTAATTCAGTCTGAGCATACAAATGCCTGAGAAAGGAGGATAGGGGTGGGAGAGGAATGACAGGGGACAGTGATGCTATAATCCCCAGTCTGGTAGATCTCTGACATCCAAGGCCAGGAGAAGATGAATGTCCCAGTTTAAACAGAGAGAGAAAATTTGCCCTACCACCACCTTTTTCTTCTATTTGGGTCTTCCATTTTCTGTCTTCATCCCTTTATGCTACTATAACAAAATCCCATAAACTGGATAGATATAAACAATAGAAATTTATTTCACAGATATGGAGGCCATGACGTTCAAGATGAAGGCATCAACAAATTTGGTATCTGGTGAGGATCCTCTTTCTGATTCACAGGAGATCATCTCTTCATTGTAATCTCATAGGGTATAAGGCACTAAGGGATCCCTCCTGATCTCTTTCATAAGGGCACTGTTCTTGTTTATGATGGCTCTGCCTTCATGACCTGTCCACTACCAAAGGCCCCACCTAATACCATCATTTTGGAAGGTAGCCTTTCAACATATGAACTTTAGGGGGATACAAACATTCACACCATAGCAGTACTGTTATAAGAATTTTATATTATAAACCTATTCAGTACATTTAAACATATCTTATATACTTAAATCCTTAATGGGATATAACATTTCACAGACAACAGAAAATAATAATAAACCAAGAAGGTAAATAGAAAAGCAATACTTAATAATTCCTGAGCTATAGCCTTGTAGTGGAAGCTGGCTTTTAAATGTTCTATAATGCTTGGTGTGTAAAGAAGAATGAAACAGCTTCAAATCATGTCATCATTTTCAAGTAGCCCAGGCATTAATGTTGAAAGGGCTTGAATATTGCTTACTACTTATACTAGTTTCCTATTGCTACATTAGCAAACTGCTACAAACAGTGAATTAAAACAACACAATTTTATTCTCTCATAGTTCTGGAGTTCATAAGACTAAAAATATTTTCACTGGGCTAAAATCACAATATTGGCTGGTCTGGTTTCTTCTGGAGGTTTTGTACAGAGAGCCCATTTTCTTGCCTATTTCTAGTGGTCTCCTATATTTTTGGTTTCTGGCCCTACATCTTCAAATTTCATCACTCTAATTATGGGTTAAATGACTGTATCACCTTCTCCTCTGACTTCTTCCGTATTCCTCTATAAGGATGATTATGATGACATTCGGCCCACCTGGATAATCCAGGAGCATCTCTTCTTTGTCATAAGTTTAATTCAATCACATCTGCAAAATCCCTTATGCAATATGGAGTACAGGGTGTTTAGTGGCATCTCTAGCCTCTAACTGTTAGGGAATTAGAAGGATATATCCAGAAAGATAATCTTAATTTAAAAAAAAAATTAAAAAGCTAGTGTATACATTATTTGCAGGTGTGAGTAATTCATAGTGCTTTTAGTATGGGGTTTATATTTCAGAGATAAGGAGAAGAATGAGATACATAAGGAGTAAAAGGGAAATTTTAGCTATATCAGTATGATTATAGCAGAGAATAAAAAACACATATAAAACAAATAATAACATAGAATACCAGTGCTTGTAACCCAGGTGGTACAGAGATTTGTTCTGGTAAAATTATTCTCAGTAATTTTCCATGCATTTAAAATAAACTACATATTTAGTAGAGAGAGAGGCAGAGAGAGAGAGAGAGAGAGAGAGAGAGAGAGAGAGAAAATGAGACAGAGAGAGAGAAAGAGATTAATAACCTGAGCTTCATAGTCACAAGACCCTGGGAGGTTTGGGGAATATTTCTATTCTCCCTCTTTGTTTACAGAATTAGGAAGAGAAACAGACACAAAATAAAACTACATTCCTAGGAACTGTAAGACCATATGACAATGCTGTTATTTCACTCCTTTCATCAGCATGGCTTAGATTCTAACTAATAGTAACCATTTACAACAAAATTACAATGGAAGAAAGCTTACAAATGCATGCTTAAACCACAACCCATTTTGAAACTCTGGGCACTACCTCTAATTGTTCTTACTGTTGACAAAGAATTATATGATACTCAAGGTTCAAGTAAAGAAATACACAAAATAATTTGTCATTATTATCAATGTATAAATGTTATAAATTATGATACATTAATATTATAAATATATGCTATCATAATATATAAATATATTATTAAACATAATATATTTAAAATAATTTATAATTATAATTATTATCTGTATAATAATTATATTTAAGTATATTATACAATATATTTAATTATTATAATTGTTAATAAATGATGACAAATGTTTTAATTTCTTGGAAAATACAGAAAACTCTTAGCAGGTATTATAATGATCCATTCTGGTCATTATTAGGTATGTTGGGGTTATACAAGTTGAGAAAAATATATATGTCAAGTCATCCCCTCAAACAAAAATAACTCCATATGGTAAAATACTGATAAAGCTAGTTCTATTGAAAGTTATCCCTGTTCCTAGAAATTTGCACAATAAAGAGTTCATATTAGAATTGAGATAATAGAATCCCAAAACTTTCCCCTTTTAATTTTACAGTTGAAAGACCCCTGAGAGGTTGTTTAGCTCTTATGTTGTAGATGTGGAAAATGAGATTCAGAAAGTTCAGATGATTTCCTTCCTCAAGGTCATATGGTAAATTAATAGGAGAACTGAGTCTGGAACTCACATCTTCACCTTTCTACACTCTTCACACTGCCAAAGTGAATCCTTGCCATAATAAGTTTTATGTTTTATTTTACAAAAGAGGGTATTTTAATTCAATACAATGGCTTACTTGATAACTACATGAGTAATGCACATTTCGGAAGACAATATAAATGTAATTATTAGGAAAAAAGTATTTTATTGACGGTTAACCTTTATTTTTTCCCCATTTATTGCATAATCTCAGTTCTTTAAGAGAAACAAATATGCCTCAGTCAGTAACTTGTAATGAGTGCAAAGTCCACAACTATTTCTATGACAGCCTGAAGGCCAAAAGACTAGATCATCTCCACACTAGTTAATTCTTTGCAACTCAATGATGTCAAGCATTGGAAAGGATCAGCTAACCTATCTCCTCACAACACAACCACTCTGATTTAATGTTCACAACGTCTATTGTAAACAAAGAAAAATAGAGGGAGAAGTTATTCAATGTGTATACTTCCATTCTAAGGCACTCAAGGCACAGACTAGAATAAATAGGCTGTTTGTTCTCTGAACTGATGGCATTTCGTTGTTTGCTTTTATCTAGTGTATTTAGATACACTAGACAATCTAAGCGTTTAGCTCAACAATCTAACTTTCTTTTTTATCTCTTTCTTTGATTTAACAGAATAAAGTTTGCTAAGGACATGAAGTTTGCTAGTACTGTCTTGATACAATGACATAAATTGTTTCAGCCTATGGTGATTTGACTAAACAATTTGCTTACATTCTTCCCTCAAGATCCATGCATATATTCCCATTGTTACTATACAAGGTTGTGATTTGTTTTCATTTGTGTCTTGATTTAATGGATCAGGGGGGGAAAGCACTACATTTCAAGCACGACTGTCTTGGATGTACCTTCTACATCAAGATCACTTACCTCTCTGGGCCTACATTTGTCATTAAAATAAAGATTATAAAACAATTCAGTTAGAATTATATTTAGCTGCTAGTGACAGAAACCTAAAAAGGAACAGATGCTTAAACAAGATTGAAGTTTATACTTTCTCTCAAACAGAACTCTGAGCAAGCAGATGAGGATTGAGGTCATGGTTAATATATCAAAAAACCAGAGCCTCTCTATCTTCCTATTCCACGGATTGTGGCTTCTACCTCATATTAAAGAAAGCAGAATTTTGATGTAGAGGTAAGAATAAAGAAAGGAACAAGCATAGAGTGGTAATGGGGGCACAAATGCTGACAAAAAAAATGGATATATGACACAAAAATTTATGTCTCATTGGTCAGAATTAGTTACGTGGCTGTGCCTAGCTGCACAGGAGGCTAGAAAACATGATGTCCATTCTGGATGGACTTATACTGAGACATCTAGCATCTCTACCACATCTACCTTAGAAAATATTGCTAGTTTTCCACAAATATCTGGATTACATGCTCAGGCCCCCTTGCATTTACACAGTACCATTTGATTATCTTCTCCCCTAGGTCTTTTAGATTATGAAAAATTAAAAAGCTTCTGCATAGCCAAAGAAACTGTCAAGAGAGCAAACAGACAACCCACAGAATGGGAGAAAATTTTTTGCAAGCTACACATCTGATAAAGGGCTGATAACTAGAATTTATTTAGAACTTAGGAAAATTAGCAAGGACAAATCAAACAGCCCTATCAAAAAGTGGGAAAGGACATGAACAGAAATTTTTCAAAAGAAGACAGAATAATGGACAACAAACTTATGAAAAAATGCTCAACATCTCTAATCATCAGGGAAATGCAAATCAAAACCACAATGGAATATCACTTATCTCTGGTAAGAACAGCCTTTATCAAAAAGTTCCCAAACAATAAATGCTGGCGTGGATGCAGAGAGATAGGAACACTCCTACACTGCTGTTGGGACTGCAAACTAGTTCAGCCTCTGTGGAAAGCAATATAGAGATATCTTAAAGCGATACAAGTAGATCTACCATTTGAACCATCAATTCCCCTACTGGGCATCTACCCAAAAGATCAAAAGACCCCTGCACTAGAATGTTTATGAAAAAGACCCCTGCACTAGAATGTTTACAGTAGCACAATTCACAATTACAAAGTGGAAACAACCCAAGTGCCCATCAATTCATGAGTGGATTAATAAAATGTGGTATATGTATATCATGGGAGTACTATCCAGCTTTAAGAAACAATGGTGATATAGCACCTGTTATATTTTTCTGGATAGAACTAGAACCCATCCTACTAAGTGAAGTATCTCAAGAATGGAAAAATAAGCACCACATGTACTCACCAGCAAATTGGTATTAACGGATCAACACCTAAGTGGACATATAGGAATAACATTTATCTGGTGTCCGGCAGGTGGGAGGGGGGAGAAGGGGATGAGTATATACAAACACAATGAGTGAGATGTGCAACGTTTGGGGGATAGTCACACTTGAAGCTCTGACTTGAGGGGGGAGGGGGGCATGGGCAATATACGTAACCTTAACCTTTGTACCCCCATAATATGCTGAAATTAAAAAAAAAGATTATGAGTATTCTCTCTCTAGTTGTACACTGCACTCTCTCTCCAAAGGTGCACTGTGTACCTTTCCTTTGAGCTTCCTAAAAGCTTCAGGCATCTACCTCTCTATGCAACTGAGGACAATAATTTAGGGAATTTCAAAGCCAGACCTGGGATTTGTTTTTTAAAAAAGAAAAAAAAACAATAATTTAGGTATTAGAGTGAGGGAAATAGAAGGAATTGAATACCTACAAGGCAATGTGAAGTGAGAATACCCAGTGATCTGATTCACTTATCCAGGCCTAGTTGTTAGAGAGAGAGATAATTCTGTACTTTTTCCCCATGTATTATAGCAGTTAAACCTCACTTTGAGTGATATTTACGTCACAGTAATTTTTCTAGGATCAAATAATGTAATGTCTATAAAATACTGATAGTTCTTGCCCATGGGCAAGCAAACAAATAAACATATATACACATATATAATCATTATATAGATATGCTAGCTATATATGTACATATATCTATTTTATGTATATGTATATAACTATGTGAATAACTATACAAATATAACCAAATATGTCTTTGAATTGTCATCAGGGTCCCCCAAAGTGAATTTTACATCATCTATCACATGTAAAGCACAAATAATAACATGCAAACATACCTTCCAAATTTGGTGAAAACCTATGCATTATTGTTGCTGTGATCAAATAACCCCAAGTCTTACTTTTTTATATAAACAAAGATGGTAGAGGGACTACAACTACCTTAATTGTGCATATATAGATCATTTCCCTTATGAGGACTCCAATAAGGACATAAGATAAGGCCAACACAACAATGAAAATGTATTACTGTCATCATGTGGAGTTTAACTTCATTGTAAAACTGACGCACCACTTCCCTCTAACCACAAAATTAATTTTAACATATTTCCAGTCTGCTGCAAAAGTTTATCCAAACCATATTCATCAAACATCAGAGGCAAAGAAGTAAAATAGATAAAGAGAAAGATAAGTGTCCTGATAACAGAGTACACGTGACTCAGGACAACATCCACAGGTCTTACAATCTGCTCTAATGCCTAGAGTTATAACAATGGGTATGTGTTGGTTCTTGGTGAGGCATGTTGCCCTGAACTCCAATTTTCTTCCCTTCAGCCCAAGAAAACTGTCAATGTTTCTTGCTTGTGCTCTATGTTCAATACCACAGATCAGCAATTGCTCAGAGGGATATACCAGGTAAAGGTAGGACTCAGTTCAAGTGTTTCCATTCTTTCAGGTATTCTGGCCCCACAAGTCCTGATTTCCTTGGTTGCTTTCTAATGGTCTCAAACATGCTTTCTGTATTTTATAAATATTTTTGATGAGTGGAGCAGTCCAATGTTATATACTATGTCATAACAGAAATATAAGTGAATTTGGGGTGGTATAGTAGACAATGTCCAAGATGAATCCCAACAGTCTCCATTGACTGATATTCTCATTCCTGTATAGTCCCTTCCCATAATATATTAGGGTTGGTGTGTTAGAATAATAGAATAAAACAGAAATAATGGAATATCCCTTCTAAGGCTATCTTATAAAGACATAGTAGCTTCTGTCTCACGTTTGAATATTTTGTTTTAGAGAGAGAACCAGTGCCATGCCATGAGGACGGGCAGCCCTGTGAAAAAGACAAGTACTGAAAAACTGAGTCTATCTATGAAGAATCAGTGAGAAACTGAGGCCCTTGGTCCACTGTCACATGAGCGAGTCATTGGGAAAATAGATCTTCCAGCTCCAATTAAGCTTATGGGTGACTGCAGCCTGAGCTGACAGTATGACTACAAGCCCATGAAAGACCTAAAACGATATGCATTCAGTTAAGCTGCTTCTGCATTCCTGACCCTCAAAATCTGTGTAAGATAACAAATGTGTATGTGTGTATTTAATTTTTAATTGTGGTAAAATACACACAACATATAATTTACTATATTAACCATTTTTAAGTGTACAGTTCAACAGAGTTAAGTATATTCGCATTGCTGTGAAATCAATATCCAAAACTTTTTTCATATTGCAAAATGGAAACTTCACACCCATTAAACAACATCTCCTATTTCCCCCTCCTCTGGAAACCACCATCCTATAATACTTTCTATTTCTATGAGTTTTACTACTGTAGATATCTCACATAAGTGGAATCATAAAGTACTTTTTTTTATGACTGGCTCATTTTACTTAGCATAAAGTCCTCAAGGTTCTCCATATTATAGTATATGTCAGAATTTACTTCCTTTTGAAGGCTGAATAATAATTTATTGTATGTGTACATCGTCTTTTTATTTATCCATCTTCCCATGAACATTTATGTTGCCTCCATTTTTTTATTATTGTGAATAATACTGCTATAAACATTGGTGTAAAACATTTTTTGAAATCCTGCTTTCAATCTTTTGTGTATCTACTCAAAAGTGAAATGTTAGTTTATATGGTAGCCTATTATTGATTTTTTTGAGGAATTATTATACTGTTTTCCATAGAAGGTGCCACATTTCACATTCCCACCAATAGTGCACAAGGATTAAATTTTTCCACATCCTCACCTACACTTGTTACATTCTGGTTTTTTGAAAGTACCCACCTCATTGGGTATGAGGTGATAGCTCTTGGTTGTGATTTGCTTTTATCTAATGATTTGTGATGTAAGCATCTTTTCAAATGCTTGCTGGCTATTTGTATTTTTTCCTTGGAGAAATGTCTATTTCAAGTCCTTTGCCCATTTTTAAATCAGGTTGTTATTGCTGCTGTTGTAGAGGTGCAGGTTTTTAAATATAATCTGGATATTAATCATATATATGATTTGAAAATATTTTCTCCCATTTTATAGGATGACTTTTGAATCTCTTGATTGTTTCCTTTGATGCACAAAAGTTTCCAATTTTGATACAGTCCAGTTTATATGTTTTCACTTTTGTTGCCTATAAAATGAGTGTCCTCTTAAGGCACTAAATTTTAGGAAAAATTGTTACACAGGAATAGCACTTTATTTCTTTATTTTCTTTATAGTTTTTCAAAGACAGTGTCTCACTCTGTTGCCCAGGCAGGCCTTGAACTCTTGCACTCAAGCAATCCTTGTGGCTCAGCTTCGCAAGTAGCTAGGATTGCAAGCACATGCCACTGCATCTGGCAACAGGAGACTTTTAATTTATTTTTAAAAATATTTTCCTTGAGTGCGTCATAATAATCACCTTGAAATTATTATTAAAATATACTTAAAATTATACTAAACACTTATTGTGGAATACATCTTATAAAACCAGATCTTAGATAGGAGAAATGAGTGAAATAGTTGACAATTTAGATACAAAGTAATAATGGAAAGAGGAGAAAATCTAGAAAATGTGAGAGTTAAAAAAATGTATAAAAGAACATATGAATATATGGGACAAGAAGGTAAAATGACACCATACTTGTAACTAGAGATCTTGAAAAAGAGTAATGAGAGAATGAGGAAAAGCAATATTTGAAGAGACAATAGGTGGTAATTTTCCAAACCTAAGAAAAGATATCATGCCATATTTTCAAGAAATTCCATAAAACCCAAGCAGGTTAAAAGCAATGAAATGCCACACACAGATAAAAATGAATGAACAAAATTAATAACCAGTGAATTGATTTATAAAAAGATGACCTCTGGAATGTATTGAGGGAAAGTATAATCATTTCAACATATGGTGTTGAATTAAATACATATCAATGTAGAGAAAAACATGAACCTTATTCTCTATCTTGAACTACATAGAAATCAATTCCTGATAGATAATAACCTAAATATGAAAAGCAAAACAATAAAACTTCTGATATTACACAAAACATCTTCATAGCCTCAGTTTACCAAAGACTTCTTAGAATGCAAAAAGCACTAACCATTAAAAAATAACTTATGTTTGTTGGCCACTCTTCCGCCTTCTTTAGAAAAGTTAAACATATGAAAAAATGCTCAATATCTCTAATCATCAGGAAAATGCAAATTGAAACTGCAATGAGATATCACTTAACTCCAATGAGAATGGCCTTTATCAAAAAGTCCCCAAACAATAAATGCTGGCGTGGATGTGGAGAGATAGGAACACTCCTACACTGCTGGTGGGACTGCAAACTAGTTCAATCTCTGTGGAAAGCAATATGGAGATATCTTAAAGCGATACAAGTAGATCTACCATTTGATCCATCAATTCCCCTACTGGGCATCTATGCAAAAGATCAAAAGTCCCTTTATGAAAAAGACCCCTGCACTCGGATGTTTATAGCAGCACAATTCACAATTGCAAAGCTATGGAAACAACCCAAGTGCCCATCAATGCAAGAGTGGATAAACAAAATGTGGCATATGTATAACATGGAGTACTATTCAGCTCTAAGAAACAATGGTGATATAGCCCATCTTGTATTTTCCTGGTTAGAGCTGGAACCCATACTACTAAGTGAAGTATCCCAAGAATGGAAAAACAAGCACCACATATACTCACCAGGAAACTGGTATTAACTGAGCAGCACCTGAGTGGATACATAGGAACTACAGTAATTGGGTATTGGGCAGGTGGGAGGGGGCGGGGGGTGGGTATATACATACATAATGAGTGAGATGTGCACCGTCTGGGGGATGGTCACGCTGGAAACTCAGACTTACGGGGGGAGGGGGGAAAAGGTCATTATTTGAAACCTTAAAATTTGTACACCCATAATATGCTGAAATAAAAAAATAACTTATGTTCATTAAAAGACACCACTAATGGAGTGAAAATACAGACCAGATGGTAGGAGATCTGTACAATACATATACCATGCAGATAACTTGTATTGTGTATATGCAATGCATGTATCTTACTGTATTATGTATACATATAATCTTCTAGTTTGGTTATATATAATTGAGATATACAGATGTTAATAGATAGATATAGATTTAGATTTAAGTACAGATATGTATCTCAATTTAAGAACTACAGAACTACAATCAAGTTTAAGAAAAAATCTTGAGCAGGCACTTCACAAAAGATTGTGCAAATGACCAATAAGTATATGAAAGATAGTCAACTTCAATATTCATTAGGAATAAACAAAGTAAAACTACAATGGTGTATATACACCAGAATGCCCAAAAATAAATAATAGTAACAAAAATATAAAAGCCTAACAATATAGATGTTGGTAGGGATGTGGAACAACTAAAACTCTCATACTCTGTCATGGAAGTATAATGGGTAATTCCATTTTGGAGAACTCTTTAGCAGTGTCTACTAAAGCTAAACCCATGTGTGTCTGATAAACCAGCAGTTATACTTCTGGGTATGTGCCTATATTAGAAGCTCTTGGTGCCCTGTCAATTTCCCTTAAGTATTCACCGCTCCCATTTACTCTGAACTGAAAATTTCCTTGAAAATTTCCTACCTTTGACTTTTTGCCTACATTATTTATCTCCCCTAAACATTCTCTGTAAATGTGTTATTCATGCCAGAATTGCTGGTAAGTTGAGTATTCTTGGAGAATGTCTCAACAGTGATTGAACTGACAGGAGTTGGTGGGTAATTACCGTGGCTCCTTGGCCTCTAATTGAGATAACTTGGAGTCATTTTCTAACTTGTTACCCAAAGTTGTTACTGGTTGATGATGCATACTTTATTGACTTTTTCTCCTCCCTTTCTTACTTTTCTGTTTCTACTAGTGCTTCTTGGGATCACCTCCCAAATAAACAATTTATGCTCACATTATTTTCTTGAAGTCTGTTTCGGAGGGAATCCAAACTCAAACAACAGTTATCTGGACAATGAATAAATAAATGCATGCATAAATAAACAAACACACCAAAAATACATATGGAAGAATGTTCACAGCTTTATTATAAACTGGAAAGAACCTAGATGTCCATTATTGGTGCATGAATAAACGAATAGTATTACCTTAATGCACTGTAGTACTATGAAACAATGAACCACTGACATACACAATAATATGGATAAAGCTCACAAACATGTTGTTCAGTGAAATAAGGAAGACACAACAGAATACATAGCAAATGATTTATAAAATTCAAAAATTGGCTAAGTTATATGCTGTGATAAAAGTCAGAAAAATTTTTAATCTGTAGGAATAATTATTTGGAAGGAGCAACAGCAGTTTTTTTCTGGGCTAATGATAATGCTGTATATCTTATTCAGGGTAGTGATTATGTAGGTTTGATCACAGTGTAAATTTTACTTTGTGTTTTCTTTTCTTACATATAGGTTTTACTTTAACACAAAGTTAACCTAAACAAACAAACAAACAAACAAAAAACAAGCAAGCAACATCCTAATATCCACCATGCTTGAAACACTACTATAGTATATGGGTTAATATGTACCCAGACATTATTCTTTGAAAAGTTTCCTAAGAATGAATAATATTGTAAAGTGATGGCTCTCATACTTTAGTAAACATTGGAATTATGTGAAAGGTTTGTTTAGTACATGTGAGGTGGGACCTAAGAATTTGCATTTTGAACAAGTTCCCAGGTGGTGGTGCTGCTGCTTGTATTCCAGGCACAACACTTTGAGAACTCATGGGTGCATCTATTTAAAATATAAGAAGTGAGACTGCTGGGTCAACACATAGTCTATTTTGTGATGTTGGTTAATTTTTATTCCTATTACGGAGGCAAAAGAACTGCCCATAAATATAGTACCTAAAAAGATCATCTATTTCTTCTCAAATAATGCTATATGTTATACTCATTTAATTTGAACTATTCTTTCAGGATCGATATTCTTGGTATCCCCCACCCACCCCACCCCAACCGGCCCCCTCTCTCTCTCTCTCTCCCCATCCCTCTGTTTTTACATTTGAAGGTAGATACTGAGCAAATTAAATTGTACCAACTAAATTGTCAAAACAAGTTAAGTTTTACTTTATTCTCATGACATTAGTAAAACAAAGAACCCTTTACTGAAACTTTCTGTGAGATTTTGCAAGAAGAATGAGGAAGGGCAAAATAAAAAAGCTTCACTTCAAAGTTGAAATGTCCTCATAAATAAGAAAAATCCTATATTTTCTAAGCCAAACAAAATTTAGTTTGCCTTCAATTATTTTTAAAGTTTTTTTCCTTTTAAAAATTATTTTAAAGTGACATAATAATTATACATATTTAAGGGATACATAGTGATATATCAATACATACAATGTATAGTGGTGAAATCAGAGTAATTGACATATTCATCACCTCAAATATTTATCATTTTTTGTGTGTGTTGGGAACATTCAAAATAATCTTTTCCATGTATTTAAAAATATATAATAAATTATTGTTAGCTATAGTCACTTCATAATTTTTTGAAGGTAATAAATCTTTTATGCTCCAAGTTTTATGATTAATGTCTACATTTCATATCTCCTGCTTTATCTCAGGCAGGGTTATAGTTGGCAGGCTACCGTAGTGATCCAGGTGAGAGATCATCTAATATATCTGTATCTATATCTATTGATGTATCTATATCTACCTACCTGTATATGTCTATCTCTATCTAGACTGGGCCAGGGGCCTCTAGTCAGCCATCTTGCTGACATCAACCATCTTGCCTATCATTTTGTTATAGTTTTTAATTCAAGTTTGCTTTCACATGTCTTCTCATTACAATTCTCAAGTCAGAAATATTTTCTTCTTTTCAAATTTCTGTCCATAGACTTTTAAATTCTTGACTGCCTAATGATATCCATTCCTAACGTCTCAGAAAGATGACTGTCTATGTAATGCAATGTAATCTGGTATTTATTAATCACAATTTCTTATTCATTCCAGAATACTAATGGAAGACCCTAGAGCTACTTTGTAAAGGTATCAAATAAGGAGAAAACATAAATGAAGAGAACTTTAATGAAATTCAATGCTTTATAGAATCAACTACGATGTGAAGGACAGATGCAGGCAATTAAATAGAAAAATCACTTTATTGTTCTTATTTGAAAGTAAATCAGTCTACTCTTATTTTACATTTTAACCTTTAATTTATGATAACTTAACATTTATCTATATTTTCTAGCTACTTGATAGCTATATTCTCTGCCATAACATAAATACATATCAGAAATAACTACTAAATTCATCATATTTTCCACATCAAATATACTATTTTAAATATTTTAATATTAATTTAGCTGATTCGCACTTTGAAAACTCACAAAATACATTTGTATCTACACTAATAAGAGGGAGGAATCATACTTTTTTAGTCCACAGTATAAATAGCTGTACAATGTATTTAGCTGTGGAAGCATTCCTATCTGACCCAAACAGCACACAGATGTATATGCATTGCAATCCACATGAAGCAAACTCTGCAAAACTTTAAAATATAGAAATCTAGATAAAATATTTTTTAAAATAAATAATATTATCTAGATTACATATATATGTTCCTTCAGATGGCCTTAAAACTGATATTATCCTTAGAACAAGGATATTCTTTTGTCTGTTAGAAACTGGGTAAGATAATGCCTAAAATTATGCACTAAGTCATTGTCACTGAAACTGCAAAGTATTAAAAGTATTGATTTTCCTTATCTTTTAAACTTTATGCGTTAATAAAAACTAACACAATAATAGGATATACATAGTATTCCATAGGTTAAAAAAATTACATGTATTTTATTGCATGTTTCTTATTTGCTCATTCTCTGTGAGGTAAGGAAGATATAAATGATAGATAGATAGAGATATACAGGTAGAAAGAGAGAGAGGGATTGAGATATACAGGTAGGTAGAGATAGAGAGATAGATAGATAGATATATAGAAAGATGATCATCTCTCACCCAGATCACTACAGTAGCCTGTCAACTATAGCCCTGCCTGAGCTATAGTAGGAAATATGAAATTTAGACATTAATCATAAAACTTGGAGTATAAAAGACCTATCACTTCCATGAAAATAAAAGAACTAGAATTGTATACTACTACCTCTGTGTACACTGAGGAAATTTATCAGTAATCAAAGGAGAAGGAAAGGAAACACAAACCCCACAGAAAAATGAAACCAGAATACACAGATTTGCATTATATAACTTTCATAATCGCACTTGCCTTTAGACCAAACCAGCCTGAATGATTACTTGCACTCCTCCCAAGGCAGAGAATCCAGGATATTGGGAGAACCATAAAAGACAAGACAAGATTTAACTGAGCCTCACCTCCTGACCAATCAATACTTCTCACCTTCTGCCTGCATGCTTTCTACCTTTGTCCTGGAGCTTCCTTGTTAAACAAGAGCAATAGGGTGCTATAGAATCCTTCTAGGCACCCCTGCCTATGCAACTTTGAAATGCAGGAAGTTTACATCCTATGGGTTGCACTTTTAACCAATGGGAGAGAGGATCCAGTTGGTCCAGTGGACAAATTCTTTCTTTTCTAACCCTTTCCCCCCTTCATTCTTTCATAGACACTCTTACAATGATACTACTGATACATAATTTGTAGGGATGCTTAGAGGCATGAGTTAAAAAAATGAAGCTATTAGTCACAAGTAACAGTGGCCAGACATATAACATACCTTTGCACTGACTCTGTTCTTTCCTGCTTCACAACCCTTGTCCCACACTCCTATTTTTGTAATTATACTCCATTTTACATAATAGCATATTAGCCATCTATAAGCTTCCATCTCTCTAGAGCTCAGGAAAAATACAAAATCAAATGCTTCATGTGGATATGAGGTACAAATTTACCCTATGAAGTGAGTGATCATATTGCTGAAAAACTAACAAAAACTGGTATCAAACTGTTGAAATCTCTATTGATCTGATTCAAGTAAGAAGCTGTTCCTATAGAAAACCTTTCATAACAGAAGGCTCATGGGACACCCACAAAGAAAAACACTCACCAGCTATAAACTCAAACTAAAATAATTGTAAAGCACATAAATAAATGAACTAGCATGAGAGTAAGTAATGCAAAACTTCAAGAATTTATAATAATAGAATACCACTACCCAATTTATTTAATAGTCTGTTTAAAATAATTCAAGACATTAAATGAAGAGTAGAAAACAAAATCAAATAATCATATACTATTAATAAGAACAGGTACATTTTTACAGAAGAATCAAATAAAATTTCCATAAATGTAATATAGAATATAGTATATAGAATACAGTAATTGGCAATAAAAACTCAGTTCATAGATTAAAGATCAGACTGCACAATGCTGAGAAAAGAATTATTAAACTGAATTTGGTGTCTAAGGAAATCATCCAAAATAGAGCACAAACAAATAAACATGGATACCATAAAAAATGGTTATTTAGCATGGGCAACAGAAGTTAAAGGTCCAATATGTGTCTATTGGGAATTTCAGAATGATAGAATAAAAGAATTGGAGGATGTATAATGTCTAAGTATCAATGACTAAAAAAAAAATAACTTTGTATTGGTAAATTGTTTGAGAATCACAGTCTACTCTTTTTACTCTTTTTTTTTTCATAGTACCTACTATAATTGGAAAGTTAAAAACATCTGTCATAAGCAATGTGAAATTGGACGAATTTATAAAAATAAGATAATTTTCTTTGGCATTGCCAACCTACCTCTTAGTTTTGACACCTAATCTGTGTAGCATTCTCTCTCATGCTTTCTGTGTGTTTAAATGTGGCGTGTCTGAAGTTCTCTTTCCTTGCTATTACTGGAGACCAACATGAAGGATCCATCATCTCCTGCAAATCCGGCATGCCAGTTTTCAGGGAGGGTTTGAGTAGTAAACACTTGGCACAATTTATTTCTTTTCAAATTGTGAGACTCAGCATCTCCCCCAGGCCCAGGTTTGAATATTTACACACTACTTTTATGTCTTTCAAAATCTTGACAGGCATTGGGATTCAGAACATGCCAGTGATGTGTCAAACTGCATCACTCCTTCTGTCTCCAAAAGTGATTGAGACTATCTTTTAGGATGAGTTCCCAAAGAATGTTTCACTTGGCTCACTCAAACAAGAATTCTTTTCCTCAGAGTTCAAAATTTGGTGGTAATTGGAACTAGAAATGACTTAGGTCAGCCAATCATTTCTCTCCCTTCCACCTTTCACCTTATAACTAATATTCTCTATAAAATTGGTCATATTCATAAGTTTTCTCCTAATTAAATACACTGAGAATATAACACAGAAGTTGGTAAATAAATTTATATCAAAAATGTATTCTATATATTCTAATTTCATTTGACTTGATAAGTATTTTATCAACTTGATTATTTAGACTAAATCTCACTGTCAGAATTTCTAGACTCTGAAGAAAGACTGACTTATTTCAAGTGCTGACTTTGTCACTTATTATCTGTGAGATTTCAGTCAAGTTATTTAACTTCTCTGTGCTTTTTGTCCTCATCAGTGAAGGGATCATAATGATGCCCATATCATAGGATCATTTAAAAATTAAATGATTTGTTTTTAAAAGTACATGAGATGCAGTAAATGCTCAATATGCACTCATTATCATTATTATGATCAACATCTTTATCATCATCATTAATATCATCTCCCAAGAGTTTATTTAAATAATAAACAAGAGTTTATTTAATTTATTAAATTAGTTTACTCTTTCTTGTAAACTTGTAATGGTTATCAGTGATTTGGTTTCTTTTCTTTGGTCTTTAAGTTTCTTGCCTCCTTCAAGCTGTGCTAAACCAAAAACAATTGCTTTTTAATGATAAGTGTACAATGGTTGTAATGTTAGATGAACCCCAAACTCAAAGCAACCACTCGATGAGTTTTAGGTGAGTTCATTACCTTTTATTTGGATTCATTGCACACTAATTACAATTTATTATTAATAATATAATTTCCATTTAATTAATAATAATCTGGTTTAGATGCCACAAGCAGGGCTCATCAAATACTTATGAAATGAATGAAAATGATTGTATAAGAATATATATATCATAATTTCAATATAATATTGAGACACTAGGATTTATAGAACAAATTATGCACCTTAAGACCAACATTATATATTATATATATATATATTATTTTTTTTTCTATGAGTAGTTTGCTAAGAAGGGCCCTGTGGTTTATATGTTCTATTCTTTAGAAAGCAATCTTTGCTAGGAGAAGGAGCTCCAGTCTAGTGGCAAAGGAAATGAAATTCAGATGCCTACATCTGGCTCATGCTACCAATTGGTTCAAAGTGGTGGAACTAACCAATCTCCACATAAGCCATACTCTTCTACTGTTTGTAACATCTTTTCCATTTGATGTTCATTTTAAACTGACTCCATTCAAAATGAAGGCAAGCTCTGGAACATGAGACATTGTGATTCTTTCTGGTCTAAAAATCCCCTTCCAAGGGTAATGCAGGGACTTCAATGCAGAGAGAACATTACCATGGGGGAAACCTGAGGTTCAGGCTAAGAGAAGACTATGGCTAGAGTGTTTAAGGAACAGCAAAAACACAGTGTAGCCAAAGAGAAAAGAATGGTCCCAAAAGAGGTCAGAAAAGCATCCAAAGGCCAAATTACAGGGGCCATGGAGGTTATGTCAGACAGTTCGATTTTACTGTGAGGTGGGAGGCTACCAGCTGGAAGTATCCCAATAGGGTGAGACATTATCTTTTGGTATTTTAAGGTCTTTCTGGCCATTGTGTACAGAAGAGACTTGAAGTAACTTGATAGTAGGAGAAGGAAGATTGTAAGGCTGTGGAGGTTCTTTACTCTTCTTTTTGCTTTTTGTATGGTTATTAATACCCATCTTACTATCTATTCTATTTTAAAATAGGCTTGAAGTCAGGGACCATTTCAGAGTCACTTTTGCATCTATTGCAATGCTTACTATGTTCTCTATCAATTCTCAAAAAATATTTTTTCTTTCTTTTTTTAAAAATGCATTCCAGTATTTGGAAGTCTAGTAAGGAGAAGCATCCAGCAAAAGACATGCTAAAAGAGCCGTAACAAGAAAAAGAAAGAAAACCAGAGTGACTGATACCATGGCAACTGAGAGAAGAATGGGGAGGTCCACTGTATCAAATGCTACTGATGGAGTTTGCATTGAATTCAACAACCTTGAGATCACTGGAGCCCTGGAAAAAAACAGTGGGGTGAGGGAACCAGAATATGCAGCACAATCAATGAGTTTAGGAGCAGCCACAGCCAGAGAATCAGACCACTCTGATCTCTATCACTATTGAGATTTTTTCATGTAGATAATGTGCCGCAGTACTCTGTTTCAAAATTACTAGCTTGGTGCCAAGTCCTCAAACATATTTCTTGGAAGAATAATAATTACAAAAACAATTGAATTTCCATGATTTTTACTGTACTTTAATAAGGCAAATAGTAATTATAATTTCATTTTTAATTATAATTTTTTGAATTGTTGAAATGAATAAAGGCTCCCAAATTAGAGATATGACATAACCAAAAGAGTTGGCAAGGCAATGTAGACTGTCACCAGTGCACTATAGTAATATAAAGAGGAATATTTATTAAATGGCCACTTGAACACATGGTTCTATAGAAAAATATACTTTCATTATCCATGTTTTATCAGCAATATATTTACATCAGACTAAGAGAATTTTGTAAAGCTTCCAATTAACTGAATTTACACATATGACATGCATATGCTATTTAAAATCAACATAGCATTTAAATCGTTACATAATCTTGCTCAACAGGGATAAGTGTCAAGAAACACATCCAACCTTTCAACTTTCTATCCTCTGATCAAAAGTGTGTTTCATTTCTTTGTAAAAAGGAAGGTACCCAGCCTCATCTATTATTTCTGAATTGATATGCATAACTTTGACTGATCTTATCTTCTGCTTCAAAATCCCCATGCAACAAGAGGGATACAACACAAGCCTCATGAATGTAAATAGTATTAAGTAACTAGAAGCTACAGACTTCACAGTGCCCTGTAAGGGTAGAACACTGAATATTGGATAAAGTATAGAGAACTTTTTCCATGGGGAAAATTAAACAATTTAATTTGTTAAAATCATCATATGACCATTTGCTTTTCCTCCTTTTGATTAAGCCTTAACACAACACACACACAATTTTCCTCTAAAACCTAGAAATTAAAAAAAGAAATGAGAAATTAATTGTGTTTTATAATGAACAATTTGGTGATTTTCTCAGATCCTAGAACTTATTTGTTTCTTATTTTATCTTTCACAGCACTATAAAATAAAGTATGCATTGGTATTCTAATGTTTGATGATTTTTTTTCTCTTTTTGATGCAAAGTACTAGAAAACAAATGGGAAAAAAAAAGCCTAAAAATTAATGATAGCCTTCTAAATAAATTCCAGAAGTAGGAATATTTACTTGTTCCTTTAAAAGGGCTCAATTCAAATAAATTTAAATAGTTTTAATAACATCTATTTCTCCTCTATTACTAAAATCATCTTGACTCAATTACATAAATAATAAGAAAGTAAATGGGCTTGACATTTTTGACTGTTATACTTTTTACATTAAATCCTGTTGTCATAAGATAGAGTTGATTATTTAAAAATTATGGGTGCATATTAACTCTCCTCTGTGACCACAATATTTGGAAATCACATTAACTGTTACAGTTACTATTGCTGCATAGCAAACCACCCCAAAATAATGACTTAAAACACATAAACAAAAAAATTTGAAGTTTATGCATTTTCTGGGAATGTAATGCACAGACAATACGGCAAGGACAACTTGGATACGCCCCATAATGTCTAAGGCTTCATCCGGAAAGGTGTAAAGGCTGGGTAACTTGAACAAAGGAAGCTAGAATTGTATAAAGGTGTCCAGTGATCGATGCTGACTGTTGGCTGGGACTACAGCTAAGGCTGTTGACCAGAACTGTCTCATGGCCTCTCTCTGATGCCTGTAATGTCTCAAAGTATGGTACTTTCAAGATAGTTTTTACATCATGGCTCAGGACTCCAAAGGTAATCTTTCAAGCTTACATGCCAATCATCACATTGCTTTTTTTTTTCCAACTGCACTTGAATGTTTATTGCACAATTTACAATTGCAAAGATGTGGAATCAACCCAAATGTCCATTAATTCATGAGTGGATCAACACAAGGTGGTATATGTATACATACCATGGAGTACTACTTAGCCATAAAAAGGATGAATTAATAACTTTTACAACAATTTGGATAGAACTGGAGACCATAATTCTAAGTGAAATATCTCAGGAATGGAAAAACAAATACCACATTACTTGCTGTTAAATTTGAACTAACCAATTAATATACATGCACAAAGGAAAACTCAGTGGAAATCAAGTAGAGGGAGGCGGGGAACAAAAACCTACCTAACAGGTACAATGAATACTATTTGGGTGATGGGCACACTTATAGCCATGACTCGCTATACATTACGAAAGTGATCCATGTAACCAAAAATATTTGTACCCCCTTAATATATATTTTGAAATAAAAAATTACTGATAGAAGTATACAATATTATCTGCAAAATATTAATGACAAAATAAATACATTAATAAATAACACCTGAATCTAATCAAGTCTCTAAATCATGACTTGCCCAACACAATTTTTTTGATGATGGAAATATTCTATATCTATAATATCCAAAACAGCCCACTAGGCATATATCCTATTGTGCACTAGAAATTTGGCTAGAGTTAGTGAACAATTGAATTTTTAATTTATTTTAATTAATTTGGGCTTAAATTTAAAAGCCACATATGGTTAGTGGGTAGTTCATCAGAGAGTGCACTTAGATTTAAATACATATAGGCAACAGAAGAATACAGTAAATGGCACTATGGAGAACTAGGTTAGTAAAATCTAGACTATGAAAGTTACTCTAAGGAAAATAGTCAAGTTTCTTCAATAAATTAACTGAGAGGGGAAAAAGGCACAGGAGGAGATTAGATACTAAAACATATCTAGATGTGTTAAGAATTAAAATAGCCCCCTAAGATGTTCACTTCCTAATCCTCAGCACCTATGAATATGTTATGTTGGCAAAAGAGACTTTGAAGGTATGACTAAATTGCAGCTCTTGAGATGGGGAGGGTATCTTGGATTATGCAGGTAGATTCGATATAATCAAAAGAATCCTTTTTTGTTGTTCTTGTTGCTTTTATTTTCCAATTGATTTTTTTTATTTCGGCATATTATGGGGGTACAAATGTTAAGGTTAAGAATATTGCCCTTGCCCACTCTGCCCCCTCAAGTCAAAGCTTCAAGCGTGTCCATCCCCCAGATGGTGTGCATAGCACTCATTATGTATGTATATACCCGTCCCCTCTCTCCCCCCAACCTGCCTGACATCCGATAAATGTTATTCCTATATGTCCACTTAGGTGTTGATCAGTGAAACCAATTTGCTGGTGAATACCTGTGGTACTTATTTTTCCATTCCTGGGATACTTCACTTAGTAGAATGGGTTCCAGTTCTATCCAGGAAAAAACAAGAGGTGCTATATCACCGTTGTTTCTTATAGCTGAATAGCACTCCATGGTATACACATACATTTTATTAATCCACTCATGTATTGATGGCACTTCAGCCGCTGCCACATCTTTGCAATTCTGATTGTGCTGCTATGAACATTTGAGTGCAGGTATCCTTTTTATAGAGTGTCTTTTGTTCTTTTGGGTAGATGCCCAGTAATGGGATTGCTGCATCAAATGGTAGATCCACTTGTTTCGCTTTAAGGTATCTCCATATTGCTTTCCACAGAGGTTGAACTAGTTTGCAATCCCACCAACAGTGTAGGAGTGTTCCTATCTCTCTGCATCCACGCCAATATTTATTGTTTTGGGACTTGTTGATAAAGGCCATTCTCACCGGAGATAAGTGATATCTCATTGTGGTTTTGATTTGCATTTCCCTGATGATTAGAGATGTTGAGCACTTTTTCGTAAGTTTTTTGGCCATTATTCTATCTTCTTTTGGAAAGTTTCTGTTCATGTCCTTTGTCCACTTTTTGATAGGGTTGTTTGATTTTTTTCTTGCTGATTTTCCTGAGTTCTAAATAGATTCTAGTTATCAGCCCCTTGTCAGATGTGTAGCATGTGAAAATTTTCTCCCATTCTGTGGGTTGTCTGTTTGCTCTCATGACTGTTTGGCTGTGCTGAAGCTTTTTAGTTTGATAAGGTCTCATTTATTTATTTTTATTGCTGCTGTGATTGCTTTTGGGGTCTTCTTCATAAATTCTTTGCCTAGGCCAATATCTAGGAGAGTATTTCCAACATTTTCCTCTAGAATTCTAATAGTTTCATACCTTAGGTTTAATTCTGTTATGCAGCATGAGTTGATTTTTTATGAGAGGTGAAAGGTGTGGATCCTGCTTCAGCCTTCTACATGTGGCTATCCAGTTTTCCCAGCACCATTTAATAATTAAATAGATTCTTTTTCCCAGTGTATGTTTTTGTCTGCTTTATCAAAGATTAGATGGTTATATGAAGATGGTTTTATATCTGGGTTCTCTGTTCTGTTCCACTGGTCAATGTCCCTGTTCTTGTGCCAGTTATAAGCTGTTTTAATTACTATAGCCTTGTAGTATAGTTTGAAGTCTGGTAAATTGATACCTCCCATTTTGTTTTTATTGCTTAGGATTGCTTTTGCTATACGGAGTCTTCTCTGGTTCCATATGAAGCATAAAATTATTTTTTCTATATCTGTGAAAAACGATGATAGTATTTTAATAGGGATTGCATTGACTCTATAGTAATCATTTTGGTATAGATCATTTTAGTATTGACATTTTAACAATGTTGATTCTGCCAACCCACGAGCATGGTATGGTCTTCCACCTGTTTACATCCTCTGCAATTTCCTTCTTCAGTGTGTCATAGTTCTCCCTGTAGAGCAGGGGTTCTCAAGCTTTTTAAACAGGGGGCCAGTTCACTGTCCCTGAGACCATTGGAGGGCCTTTGGAGAGTGTGGCGCACATTCCACACATGCGCACTGTGGGCCCGGGATGAGTTGGCTGCTAAGCAGGACAGGCAGCAGTGGCAAAAACACCCAGCAAGCCAGATAAATGTCCTCGGTGGGCCGCATGTGGCCCGTGGGCCGTAGTTTGAGGGCCCCTGCTAGAGGTCTTTTACTTCCTTAGTTAAATATATTCCTAGGTACTTTATTTTCTTTGTTGCTATTTTGAAAGGAATTGAGTCTTTGATTTGGTTCTCACTTTGACTGTTATTAGCATATATGAATGCCTCTGATTTGTGTGTATTGATTTTGAATCCTAATAGTTTACCGAATTCATTTATCAATTCAAGGAGTCTCATGGTTGAATCCTTGGGGTTTTCTAGATATAGTATAATATCATCACCAAAGAGTGAGTGTTTGTTTTTGCTTCTGTTTATGTGGTGCATCATATTGCTTTTTATGAGCAGATGTTGGAAGTCATGCTGCTTCAGTTATGCCAAACTCAACTGGTTACAAATTAATCACAAGCCAGCCCAAATTCAAGGAGAAAGTAATGAGGTACCATGTCTGAATGGCAAAGTGCTAATGTTCAAAAGATCACCTGGGATGTGAGACACTGGATGGCTACTTTTGGAAAATGCAATCTACCCCATTTACTTTTACTTTTAATATATCAAGTCAGAGGTATTTAAATTAAGGTCTTAAGCAAGCAACAGTAGTAACCAGAGCAGACAACATGTGTTTGAAATGACATACTAAAGTGAGAGTTTTCCTCCTTCACTTATGGCTGAATACTCAAATACGGAAACTAAGAATACTTTACACATATATATTCTGAAGAGATTTGGGAAGCTACCTACAGAAGACTTGCTAAGGACTAAACAAAACCATTTTTTACCACCTTTAGCTCAAAACACAACTCCAAACTATAAAATGAAGAAACAGTTTTCAAAACAAACTGCCTGTTAAAAATCATTTTTGTGACCCATTGAACTGAATGGAGTCCCAGAGTATATGAGCTTCTTATAGTAGGAAAAATTCAAGGAGAAGATTTACATGTTCTTAAAATATAAAATGAAGACTACAGACATGTATAAGATTCTCAGGCAACTGGATCAATATGTGCTACTAATACCTCCATTCCATGGACTCCTACTTAGTCTAAACCAGTCACAATCCCTCACTTAGTCCACTTTAGGTCTCCTAACTGGTCTCCTCACATCTCCATATGTCTCAGTCCAATCCTCCATCACACAATGCAGAGTAGTTTTGAACAAATATAATCAACTCATTCTTCGGCTTAGATACCTTCAATGGCTATTCAATCAAAGGATCCTCAAGTGGGTCCTGCCTCTACCTGGGCCCTGGCTTCAGTACCACCTATCATATTCCCACCTTTGGAAACTCACTTGCCAGTCATTCTAAACTCCCATAACTCTTTGAAACTCTACATTTTTTCTTAGACCTTACAACATTGGGCATGTTTTTCCATCTACCTGACAAGCCCCCTGACTTTGCCACCTCAGTAGAATAGTTGGTACACTCCAACATTGCTTTGAGTTCCCTTTGCACCCCTTGTGTTTCTTGCCCTAACACTTACCATACCTCATGAAAATTATCTTTTTAAAGTCTGTTTCTTTCTTCAGAAGGTAACCAACATGAAAATAGTGGCAATTTCTATGCTGACTACCATACAGTATCTAAAATAGTGTCCAGCACAAAATAAGAACCCAATAAATATTTATTGAAAGAATAAATCTTTTAAAAAGTGTTTACCTTATTTTTCAATTTCTTCATAGTGCATTGACAGAATTTCCAACATACATATTTATATCATTACATGCTTTTAGAATGTTTCCCTCCTCTTTTAAAAATCTTTTTATAAGGAGAAAAATAAAAATAAAGCACTAGAGCAAACCCTGTTGTGTTGAGAGAGTAATTCTACATATATTCACCCACACTGAGATAAATGTTATCACCTTCCCAGGTGTGTAGTTTTCTTATCCATTCCTGTCCTCCAGTTGTATCAGCCTTTTGCTTTAGATATGTTTCATCTCTACTTTAACTTTCCTTGTTTAGAGCTGTTAGGTTTTTAATCTCTAATGTCTTTTTATAAAATCATATACAATTATATATTTAGGTTAGAGTGCTCTCTCATGCTTGTGTGCTCTCTCTTGCTCTCTCTCTCTCTCTTTCTCTCTTTACTTGCAACCATTAGAACTTTGACTGTGAGCCTTTTTTTTTTTCTAGCAGGTTTATAAGTGTAGCAAGTTAATATTTTAAAATGAAGAGAATTTTGTGATGTTTGTCAAGGGCATTAAAAGCTATACCTTGAATATTTCTTAGGGCAAAAAGGCAAATGATGGGTACATAAAAAAGACTTAAACATTAAAATATGTAATTTAAAATGGAATAGTTTCTGGAGTTTAGTAGAAAGTGATGCTTCATTTAGTCCAGTTAATAGCACAATCCTTCTGAAGCTATGATTATGCCAAAAGCACGGCCATTACATTAATGGAAGGTAATAGCAGAAAGAACATGCACACCTGGACACTTCAGCAGGTGTCTTACAGTGGAAAAGCCAGAAGGTCTTCCATTTACTTGAGCAAAATCATTTATAATTTAGAGGATATGAGGATACCTCCAAGCTCAGAATATGCATGAAGAAGAAATTTGACTTTCTCAACTTTTAAGAAATAAGTTTAATAATAAAAGAATGTCATATGGATTAAGAAGATAGAATTCATCAGTCAAGTATTCTTCTACAAACAGAAGAAAACAAAAACAAAAACAGCTGTAATCAAGGCATTTAAGATTACCATTTGAAGCAATCAAAACATTCTCCATTTATTAAGAGATTTCGATTTCTTAATAACACTCCCTCGTGTTGTTGAGTGATTAGTTCTTTTGGGGAGCTAGTTGTTAAAAAGCAAGGTTCCATGTTAAGGTATTTGTTCATAAATTGTGTGAGAAACTCTGGTTAATTCCCTTTAGTTGTTGTGCAGACCACAGATTATTTATACTTGGTAAAACAGAATGATGAAAATGCTTATATAAACAAGTCATTACTTCTTTATGGCACAAGTTATAAGATTAATTAATTGTGTAGATACAAAAGCACTCCTAATTAAACTTTTCCTGTGATTCTTACAATGCACACAGACATAAAGCACAGAAATATTTTTGGATTCTGTGTGTGTGTGTTTGTAGGAGGAGGAGAAAAATGGTTCCTGTTTTCCAATTTGTATTTTTCTAGGACATTTCTTCAATTAAAAAAATATTTCGGCCGGGCGCGGTGGCTCATGCCTGTAATCCTAGCACTCTGGGAGGCTGAGGCGGGTGAATTGCTCGAGGTCAGGAGTTTGAAACCAGCCTGAGCAAGAATGAGACCCCCGTCTCTACTATAAATAGAAAAAAATTAATCGGACAACTAATGTATATAGAAAAAATTAGCTGGGCATGGTGGCACATGCCTATAGTCCCAGCTACTTGGGAGGCTGAGGCAGAAGGATCACTTGAGCCCAGGAGTTTGAGGTTGCTGTGAGCTAGGCTGATGCCACGGCACTCACTCTAGCCTGGGCAACAAAGTGAGACTCTGTCTCAAAAAAAAAAAAAGTGAAAAAATATTTCTACATGTATACACAGAGATTTTTTTAACTGATTAAATTCCTGATATATACTCTACTCCCCAAGATTCTGATTCAGGGATTCTAGTATGCTAGATACATCCCATGATCTATATTTTTAAAATATCTGCTGAGTGATTCTGGAAATCTTTAGGATTGATAATCACTGCTCTATTCAATGTAATCTCCTCTCTTTTATGCCAATCACTTACGAAGTTCTACTATCATCTCTGTGTAGGTGATTTCCTCATTGACTTTTCTAGTCTTGAAATCTCAGCAGATATTCAGGACAGTAGTTCTAACTTCATGTTTGATTTTTTCCATGTGGGTGGCCTGCTGAACCCACCAAGTTCATGTTGAACAACAAACCCACAGGAAGGCTTTAAAAGTGACACAGTTTAAAGAGCAGAGATCTGTGGATGGTGGATTTCAATGTTGTTATGGCCTTCATTTCACATCAGTTTGTTTCCTTTGATTTTGTGTGTAATGCTAAGACCTTTCATCCCAAGTCTTTCTAGATAGTCCACATTTTTTCAATCTCAAGATGGTTTTGCGTATTCTCATTCTAATTCATGCATTATATTCATAGAGATGGAATAATTTTCCTTCCCTATATTTTCTGGGAAGGTTTTAAATATTGATATTAGATATCAGAATTTATATTTCTAAAACTGATTAATATCATTACTGACAAAAATGTCAGTTTCTTAAGCTTCAAAAGGGCTTTGAAATACTGATCCATTTGCATGTCCAAAGTCAGTTATTGTGACTTCTGAGGAATTCTACCTCCAAACTGTGGGCAAAAATTTTGATTGCAAACTCAAAATTAAAAATATTAATATTAATATTTCAAATTCAATATTAATATTAATGTTATTAATATCGATAATATTAATGTTGCATATCGATAATATTCCAAACTCAAAATTAATAAAATTTTTGATTACAAACTCAAACTTAATAATATTTATGTTGGCTATTATGATACACGTGTGGTTGTATGAAAACAAAGCTTTGATGAGGAAGGTCTATAGAAAAAGTCTTTGTAAAAGTTTATCATTTGAACTTGACACAAACGTAACCTCGTCTACAACTGTGATGTTGAAAGATGAACTCAGTAAATTTTTCAACAATCTTGGAAGCCAAATACGACAACTTCTACCCCAAGAAAACCACAATTACCAAGGTGAGGATTAGAGAGTAGCTCAGTACCATTGCATTGTTCTCCAAGATCCATTTCAAATACACCTACTCCATAATATCTCACATGATTCTATAATCCAGATATGATTTTTCATTCCTTTGAAGCATACCACACAGAACATAGTTTTTATGGCATTTATTTTATGGTACTTCGTATTGTCATCATGTCATCTTATTTTTGTATCTTAGAAGACATTATTTCCTTCACTATTTAAAGATCTGGTTTATGCAACAGATAGTCAAACGCCCAAGTCACAGGTCACTTAATAGATACTCAGATACCCAACTCACATAATAGGTACTCAAATACCCAAGTTAATTGAAACAGTTTCACCAGCATGCAATCTGTGTCTCTTCCAATCTGTTCAATTTGAAGCACATGAACCTCTGTTACTTTCAGTAGAATAGATCTCATTAATAAAACAAAAAGGTAGTGAAAGCAATGTTAGATAGAATAGATAGAAGGTGGTCAGGGAACAGTAGTGTGGGGAAGTCTTGCCAACCTTGGCCCACAAATCACAGATAAAGTTCAGGTTTCAACATGCTCTGTTTCTTCTATTGTTGCCTTGGCTATTATCAGAGCTGCACCAGAAACCCTTTACACCAGTTTCTGACTTCCAAACAAAATTGCAATGTCAATTGTGAAACTGAGTTCTCAGAGACGCTGCCCAATTCCCAGTAAGATCAGGCCTCATGGGAATCTTTGTCAGTCCCAATCAAGAAATAAGGAGAAAGGATAAATCTGACTGATAGAGAAAGGAGTAGAATCAGTTGCTCATTCCACCAACTTCTTCCTTCCTTCTTCCCCAACCCTCCACTTCCCCCGCTCTGGGCTGGCCACACCTTCCAATTAGTTTCCTGCTATGAAGACACAGTCTGTAAGGACTTACTTCCCTTCTTTTTATTTGAACTTTGGTTGTTTGGGGTATTCTTCTGTCATAGAATATTATGGAGCAATTTTAGAATAATAGATTGAGAGATTTTACTTACAGATTCTGATCTTGAGAATGCAATTAATGAAAAAATAATAACATATAATTACCCAATCTAAGGCATTTAGATATTAACTCATTTAATTCTAATAATATATCCATGTGTTATATACTAATATTTTCCATATTTTATAGATGAGGAAATTAAAACACAGATTTGTTTAGGATCTTGCCCAATGTTATACAACTACCAAGTAGAATGCCCCTAAATAGGATATAGAAGGTCCAAAACCTAAACTTCATCTAGAAGCATTTTTTTATGTACTGGGAACAATCTGACAATAAGAGTCACACTATCTGAAAATCCTTCATTATTTCTCTTATACCCACATCCAGCTCATCAGCAATCTGTGTCACTTTTTTAGGGAAGTCTCAGAGATGAGATTATTTGTTAATCCAATACCACCCCCACCCAGCCCCGGACATCTTCCATCCTTTTTATTTCTGCCTAGAATCTATTGTAATCTAATATGCTATATGCCTGCCTTATGTATTTTGTTGGTATGTTCCATCTTCAACTTGGTAGCCCCATCCACAGCCCTAATAGAACACCAGCTCCGTGAACAGCTTTGTTATAGTAGTGGTTTTTTGTTTTTGTTTTATACTAATTTTTTCAATTGTCTATCTTCAGGCCATGGAACACTGGCACATAAGAGATAATATATATTGTTGAATTAACAAATTTTTAAATTACTCATATTAATTAAGCAACAGAATCATCTTTCTTTCAAATTTATGTTTGTACAGAGCATTATTTAGGATAAAAGAACAAATAAAGTACACCAAGAACGTTTCTCGCATACATTTACAAAATCTGTCTTTTCTTCTTCTATAATGGCAAAATAATATTTTATTATTCTGGAAATAGGGTAAGAGCATGTCTCAGTTGGAGCAGCTTGTTCTTTTCTTTCATATTGAATCAACCCCACCTTGTGGAATAAAGGGTAAATTTTTTGAACGCTCAAATATTCTGGCAGCATTTTTGCAACTCCTGATATATAAAACACTGCATACCTTTGGCTCATTAAAGTCTCTTTGTTGATTTCTAAATGTGCCATAATTGCAGTGGGTGGAGGTGATGGAGACACAGGCTATTTACAGGCCCGATTGGGCCACTCCCTAAGGTGATGTTAGAACAGCAAACTTAAATGATTCATGCTTTTTAAAATTTTTTTAACAAAATATTCATTTGCCTCATAGCTGTGCCAGGATATTGATATTTATTCTAGTTGTTTTCCTAGAGGAACGCCATACTTTCTGACAAAATGTATGTAACTTCTTTGGTGGTATATATACATAATTATAAGGCAAATCACAGAGTGCAACAACTAACCAAAATGGAAAGTTTTGGATTGATTAGGGAAATAGCCTACTATATCCTGTGGCAATTCTGACTGAATAGGAGCTTTTAGGAGGAAATGAAATGTTCTGGATTACATTTGACCCTGGGAAGTGAAAGTTTCAGTTTAAACTAAAAGTGTGTAAGGAAATAGCTATGTGTTTTACACAGTGCTAACCACTTTGGAAGCTCTAAGGATGATTTCTTTGAGTGATGTACTATGACAGTGTACAGTGATGTACTATGACATATTAAGAATAAAATTTTATATTTAAACAAATAAAACTACTACATATCATTTACTCAAAATTATATTTTGGCTTGAAACTATTTTGATTTTCTTAGTAGACATAGAAAAGAAGAAATTGATTTATAAAATGTTATTAATTTTTGAAATAAATATTCCTTCACATTTTAAAATTTTTATATATAAGTATATTCTTAAGGAAATGAGTTTACCCAAAGTTCCAGTACCTTAAAAAAATAATTCTGATTTTCTCGGCACCTCATTTGATTCACATGAAAGTATTATATATAATTCAATGTTCATACCATTTACATTTTAGTCTCTTACCTTAATGTTTATAGTAAATATGTTTTGGCATTGTGAGTTTTCATATCTAATATTTCTTCAATTTTAAATAGCATGATATATGTAATAATTCTTCTATTTAAAAATCAATTCCAATTTTTCACTACTATAATCAGAATATGAGTTATCACCATTTTTATGACTGCAATTTTCTTTAGAAAAGTTACTAAATAAAGTAAAAAAATGGAGAAAAACACATATCACACTTAAATTCAATGTCCATGTATGAGAACATCTAGGGTACTACAGGTTAGATTTTTCTCACTAATAATCCAGTTGCCTCTTCTCCCTGTAAGTTCTATGGAAATTCCAAAAGATGGAAATAATTTTATTTTTATTATGAATGCTTATGGATCAAATTAAGATTGTAAGGACTGTTACAGCCAAACTATTCTCCCTCTTCCTTCAGAATGGTAAATAGAAGTAAAATCCTAAGAGTAAGGAGTTCAGAGTGAGTTTCTAACACTGATCAACACTTTCTGTGGCTGTTGAACAATTAGATCAGATGGTGTATGGAAAAACTCTTTGAACAATGTCCAGAAAACATTAAACAATAAATGTTTGCTATTATTATTGGATTTTTAAATCTATATCTATTCAAAGATAGAACTATTCTCTTTGGATTCTGTATTCATTCTCCATAGCTCTATATTCTTGTTATGTGATTCTGGAACAATAAGAGATTCTGGCAACAATATTTTCTCCAACAAAATCATGCATAGATGGGGCTAAAATTCAATCACAGAAACAATGTTTGTCTTTCCTCTTACCCACAGTTAATGAAAACCTAAAATGAATTCATTAATCTTAAACTACAATAAGCTCCAAATTGTAGAATCAGCAAGACTACAATTGGATTTTTACATTTCAGGTAAAATTATAGGACTTAATCTTATTGTCTAGAGGACAAAAAATATAAAAGGATAAAAAAGGCTCAACTCAAATGATTGCTTAAATAAATGCAGATTTGAGATTATTGTAAGATAGTTTCAAAAGAAATGAATTATAAGGTTTTAGTCATAAAATGGTATTAGTGTAACATTCAGAATCCATAACTCTGTAAGTTTTATTCTAATAGGGTTGAACATTGTTAATTTCATGGTGATAGCATACTCTTCTCCCTGTGGTGAGTGAATAAACAAAGATGATAAAAGTCAATCAAGAATCCAGAATCACAACATGGGTTCTACTAATTCACTTTCATAGTACATTTTAGTTATTTTTAAAGCTCTCTAGCATTTGACAATAAGTATACACTATTAGACATCACTCTGGGATGCCAATTGTACAATAACTATGAATTATTTGTAGAAAAGAAGAATGAGTGTTGTGATTTTTTAAATATGTAATTGATTAACAGGTTCACATCTAGTATATTCCAGGAAGCCTAAGAGAGAGAGAGGGAGTTCAGGCATGAAAGCACAAATTATGTAATTACTAAATCAGCCCCCTCTTCCCATTCACTGAGTAGTAATCCCCGTTTCCACATCAGTGTTTGGCATGATTTTAATGACTAAAAAGAAAAAAATGCTCTTTCATTTTCAGATTGCAACTAAGTAGCAATGTAATCATTACAGAGATTTGATGAAAAAATAAAAGTTTCTCTAATGTATTCTTATATGTAGCATGACTATAATATAATGAGATCATTGTGTCCTATATCAGTTTAAAAGTTCTCACAAAGCCTCCTCAAAGGCATTCTAGATAGAACAATTTCCTCTAACATTTTAAAAAAATCTTGCTGAAAGACAATATAGTGTGATAATTAAGAGCATAGATAATTAAGAGCATGGAACCTGATCATAGGAGTTCCTAAATTAGTTCTGTAATCCAATTTTGATTAGGCATGGCCTTTAGACCAGGCTGGAAGGGCCTCTGCCCGGGGCTCCATGTTTAGAGGGTTCCTCAACCACAAAAACTGAAATATAAAGACTTTGTTTTTATTTTTGGCTTTGTGAGAACATGTTTTGAAAATTCAGAAATGGAGGAGACACATGGAAGAAAGATGTGAAAGCCAAAATGGGCTCCACAAACCAGAGAATCCCAGGCTGACAAGAAATGTGAGCAAGGGGAAGTAAAGGCAAGAAGGAGAAATCAAAATTGCTACCCCTAGGAAATCAGACAAAGTTTCCTTTTTACCAAGGGGAAACTTTTTTATAAAGATGGATGCTCTACATCTCCTGAAGTGGGTCTAGACAGAACAGCTTCCTCAGATAACAATACTACTCCTCATTCTCTGCCCATCTGATATAATTTTGAGTGGTAAATATAATGATCTGGAAATCCTAAACTACAAAAGTAATATGCTAGAGAGGAGAGCCTCCTCCTCACCAGGAGCTTGGCCTGCTCAGTCCTGACCACAGGTATAGGTAGATCCAGTGGCATCCTAGATACAACCTGGGCCAGGATCAAGCTTTGACCTTTACCTTCCCTTATCCCAGCAGATATTTCATTCTCCTCAGGCTGTAGAAAATAAGAATCAAGCTGTGTTTGGCCTCTCAGTTACAAGGCTACACAAGAGTATGAGCCAGGCAGACGAAGCCACTTTAATTATAAGATTTAAATATTGAGACACTTCTGACATTTCTGTCAACCAATCATATATTAATAAATCCTTTTCCTTGTCTTGATGACTGAGACAGTTTTAGCATAACACTTAAAATCACAGGAACTGTTGTTTCCACATAGCTGATCATCTTTTTAAAAAAGGTTTATCTAAATATAATTGTAAATTTTATATTCTATAAATATATAGTTCATGAAGCACTGCTATGTTTTTCTTTTGTAGACCTAGACTATACATGCTACCATTTCTATCCTTGCCCTCATCACCACAATGTTAGGAGGAGGTCCAGTATGATCTCAGTCAAGTTACTTAACCTCTCTCTTTGATTCATTTTCTTCATCTGTGAAATGGTATGATAACAATAGAACCTATCAGCATCAACAAAAATAAATAAATGGTACATGATCAAATTAAAAAGCTTCTGTATAGCCAAAGAAACCATCACAAGAGCAACCAGACAACCTACAGAATGGGAGAAAATATTTGCATACTATATATCCAATAAAGTACTGATAACTAGAATCGATATAGAACTAAGAAAAATTAGCAAGAAAAAAAATCAAACAATCCCATTAAAAATTGGACAAAGGACATGAATGGACACTTTTTAAAAGAAGATAGATTTATGGCCAATAAATACATGAAAAAATGCTTAACATCTCTAATCATCAGTGAAATGCAAAATCAAAACCACAATGAGATATTAATTAACTCCAGTGAGAACAACTTTTATCAAAAAGTTCCAAAACAATAAATGTTGGTATGAATACAGAGAGTTAGGAATACTCATACACTGCTTGTTGGACTTACTGCAAACTAAGACAACCTATATGGAAAGTTCTATTGCGATACCTCAAAAAACTAAAAGTAGAACTATCATTTGATCCAGCAATCACACTACTGGGTATCTACCCAAAGGAAAATAAGCCTTTTTATAAAAAAGGCATCTGCATTTGAATGTTTATGGCAGCACAATTCACAATTGGAAAGATGTAGAAACAACCCAAGTGCCCAGCAATGCATGAGCAGATTAACAAAATGTGGTAAATGTATACCATGGAGTACTACTCAGCCATAAGAAAAAATGATGAACTACCTATTGTATAATCTCGGATGGAAACTGGAGCCCATTCCTCTAAGTGTAGTATCACAAGAATAGAGAAACAAACACCACATGTACTCGCCATTAAATTGGTACTAATTTATCAACACTAATGTGCACATATGGGAAGTAACATTCATAGAGTGTTGGGCAGGTGGGAGGAGAAATGGCGGCATGGGTAAATCCACACCTAACAGATGCAGTGCACACTTCCTGGGGGATGGGCATGCAATATATGTGACCAAAGCATTGTTACCCCTCTAATATTCTGAAATTTAAAGAAGAAAAAAGAATAAACATTGGCCTCAGCTAGACTTTATTTTAAATGTTGGTTTCTTTGGTTTTTATATTGGCAAAGAATTTGACTCTCCGAGCTTCAGTTTCTTCATCTTTAAAATGAAATTAATAAAGTAATTATTTTATAAGGTTATAAAGATTAAATGTAATAATACATGTAAAGTATTTAAAGCTAAGAAAATTTTAACTAATCATTAACGGGTACTTGTGAGATTTACCTTTTGCAACTTCTTATGTAATGTTAAAATAACATTATAAAGACTAAAGTGACTAAGGGTATTAGTCATAATTGGCAGTTATTTAGTTCACTCTTTAAAAATCTGTGGCTATGGGTGTATGGAAGAAGGTGATATCTGGTTCATTTTCTGTCTTAAAACATACTGAAAGGAAAAAAAGAAAGAAATTCCTAATATGTAGGCATTAACAACTAGTTAGATAAGACAGTGCCTTGGATGTTAAAGCAATTCCTCCTCACAGCAACTAGTTAAATAAGCCAGCACTTGGCTTAGATGAGTTATTAATTTCATGTCAGTTATGAATGATTATCTATAACTGGCAAAAAAAATGTATTTTCCATATTTGCAGCATCAGCTTCACTAACCTGATGCTCATCCCACAAAAGCCAAATGAGTAATGGATATACTATGAGTAGTTTTCCAAATTTCTTGCAACAAGCTCTGTAATTTGTTTACAGGTGTAATGTGCCACCAATAATTGGATTGGTTTGAATTTGTAGTGCAGCATCTGCTGATACCATTCCTTCCTCCTAATTACAATTATTGGAACTCCTTTTGACTCTGTCATTTTTGAATTCCAAAGCATTGGTTTTTCAAAGCTGTTTGAGAATTCATGATTGTTGTTCACCAATAATGGATTAATTCTCTCAAGAATGACTTGAGAAGGTAATAATAGAGTGATGCTATTACCTTACCATAAAAACTGAGAGAACTTCAAGATTGAAAGTGTGTATGTGTGTACATACCCACACATGTATAATAGTACATATGAAACTTAAAAATACTGGATATATACACATCCACATATACATATACTTAACTTAATGTAAAAACCTTGATTTGCAATTTCTACATACTACATCAACTTTTTGCTATGAAATAGGAAGAACAGCAACCCAAACATGACAATTTACATTTATCTCTCAAAACAGTATAGTAAATTATTTTATCATTTACATTCATTGTTGAGAGTATTTTAATCTCTTTGTTCATGCTGTTAAGTGTTTGTTTTGTGGGGAGATTATTTTGTTTTATGGTTATTTCTTTTAAGTTAATTAAGCAGTTATTGAAGCAAAAGATTTAATTATTTTGGGCTCAGCTTGGTCAGCTTGCTTCTTGCAAAGCCACAATCTGGCCTCACACACATGTGTTGAACTCCTGCAATGTGTCTTGATGGACCTAATCATAATGACGCTAATTACTGGTAAGAATTAGAATATGTTAGGAGAATCAATATGTTGAACTTTAAACAAACTTGCTATGTTTCAAGATGATTTTCTCATAATGATCATATGTGTACCAGAGTTTTGCTAATGACTACTTGGGCAGAACTGTCTCATTGGAAGAGCTCTAGTTTAATGTTGTGCAGTGTAATGAATGTGAGATTTTGAGCCAAAGTAAGTCAATCTGAAATCTTTTTCTAACTATGTGATATTGATCTTGACAACCCTGAAACTCAGCCCCCTCCTCTGTAATGTGGTGGTAATAAAACCTCTTTTGTAGAGTTTACGAGGAAAAGAGTTGGCACAAATTCTGTGCCCAGCAGAGAGTGTTCAGCAGGGAAGGGGTGCTGAAGGTGTACAGTCTTTTAAATGCTGAGTTAATACCTAGAAACAATATTACATCATTTAGAGAATTAGTTATATGAAGACCCAGAAGTCAGCTTTACTGACTTTATTCATTAAAATCCCCAAAGTTGAATACATATGTTGTATAAGGTATGCTTCACTATATACATCTCCAGTTATCCATCTTTTGGTCTTGTAATCAGCTGTACTTTAGCAACTTCAGTCTCAACCACAGACTCAAATGATTCACTAATAAAAATCACCATCACTAATTAGTGTTTGATACATACTAAATGTAGTACCTGCAGTAGCTTAGTTATGCCTTATAATAAATCTATGTGGTATTTTTATTACTATAGCCATAATGTAAATAATGTAATAGAGTCTCAGAAAGTTAAATAACAAGCATACTTTCAGAGATTAGTGAAACTATAATTAGAATTCTAAAAATCCAAATTTAACATCTAAAGATAGCAAAGAAACAATAGAGGTTATAGTTGTGATACCATGTACTTGATTGTGAAATATACTCCATATGCACAGTGTGGTAGAAATGGCATGGGTTAGACTGACCTTAGAAATTAAACCATAGAAGGTTCTGATAATAAATAACAAATAAATTAATTAATTAAATAAGCATGCTCTAGAAGCAGTAAATTCCATTCATTTAGTATTTAGGATGTGCAAAGCAGTGAGGAAATGGATCTGGAGCTCTAGGTTTGGGTTTGGAACATGGCAGGCCTTATATCACAAATATAGACTGTTTTACACAATTAGAAACAAGTTCATGGTATCTCTGCCATGATTTTACAATCAAGTAATGAGTGGTTTGTCTGATGTTGAATATAACATGGATGAAAACAGAGTTTTTCCTCAATGTAGATGAAAGCAGTTATCTCAGAATTCTCAGGTTGGTGCCAAAATTAATGATTCAATGAACATATATGCAGCAGTCACCGACCTTTTTGGTGCCAGGGACTAGTTTCACGGAAGACAATTTTTCCATAGAGCTCAAACAGTGATGGGAGTGATGGGGAGCAGCTGTAAATTCAAACGAAGCTTCCCTCACTCGCCCACTGCTTACCTCTTGCTGTGCATCCCAGTTCCTAACAGGCCACAGACCAGGCCATGGCTGGAAGTCAGGGACTGCAGCGTATACAAATTAACTGCAGGAAGACAGGAAAGATGAGAGAAGCTAGAACCTATAACCAGGGCAATGTACTAGAGGAGAGAAGAAATGCACACTAAGCAACAGGAATAATTATACTAAGGCAAATAGAACACCATAATGAGCAAATTCAAGGTCATAGGATACTACCACCCTTCCCCTTCTATTTCCATAGTAGATATTACTTAGCAACCATGATCCTTGTTTCTCCCATAGAACTTAAAGTGATTTTAATTCCTTTGAAACCAGTGAAACAGGCAGCCACTACTAACTGATATAGGTGGATTTGGATAAAATCTAGTAGCTATCTTGAGTATATAATATTTAATTTAATAAATGTTTACTGAGCACTACCATAATGCCAGTTCATTTTTTATTCAAACTCACCCCAGAAAATAGGTCAAAGAAAATAGGTTCCTTTCAGTTTCCAGGGAAACTAAGATAGGATAAAAACAATTATTTGTTGTTAACAACTTGCCAGATAAAAAGACAATGGGACAACTTAAGATTTTTTCCAAAAGTAAATTTTATATTAGATTTATATAGCATATAAAAACGACTTTGGCAATTAGAGGTAACCTAAAAAAACAAACAAACAACAACAACAACAAAAAAAAAAAACAAAGAAAGAGAAAAATAGAAGCAAAATTTATAGGGACAAATCTAGACATTTAAACTTAACGATATTCAATCTCAACAGTGAAGCAAGTGTGATGTTTTTTCCCCAATTCTCTTGCTCACTCCCATAATTTATTCCATTTGGTTTAAACAAGAAATATTTATAACCTTGATAGATCTTGATATGGTCAGACACTGAAGGCTATGTGTATGTTACTGAGACAATGGCTCAAGTCCTTGCTTTACCAGGTAAAATATGTGGGCTTTGTCTCAGAAATGAGTCAGATACTCAAGTGACAAAACTAGGCCCCAAGGTCAGGGCTGGACTAGAAGCTATGTTGCCTTGATTCTAAGTCTCTGAGTATTGACTTTGAGAAATAAAAGTCCTAAAAGCCTGAGTCCAAATTCTGGGTATTATTAGCATAACCTTGGAAAAGTTACTTTACCTTTCTGAACATCAGTTTTCTCATCTGTAAATTACTGTTAGCATACTGACTCTGAAAAATTTGTTAAAGATTAAATTAAAAAGCACATTTAAAATGTTCCACATAATGCTAAGCATATAAGTGAACCTCGATAAATGCTTGAATCTATTATGGAATTGTACCTCTCATCCACAAATGTTGTCAGGGTTGTGCCTAGAATTTGACATGGGAAGAGGAAAGAACTGAGCATCAAGTGGCTCCTTCACTGTGGGGAAATATACATGAAAGAAAAGAGACAAAGTATGGACATTTGATTCAGAAGCCAAGTAAAAGTTTATTTCTCAAAAAAAAAAATTTTTTTGGTTTGATTTTGGAACATCTCAATTCAAAAAAGAAAGGATAAAACCAAATATGGTCATTAATAATTTTACCAGAGGAAGGAACAATGTGACAAACTTAAGGGTTTCTCCCTTATAAGAAAATACCCTAGATAAAAATAAAGAAAGTAGTAGCCTTCATTTCTGCAGGAACAAATTCAGCTTTAGTGCAACTTCCTGAACTGACTTCCCCTCAACCATACGCACCAGGAAAAACCCATTGATGGTGATGAAATGGCTCCTACATATGGTTCAGACCCCTTACAGTCATACGTTCTTGCCATCATTTCCACAGGAATGAGGCTAGAGAGGTTTTGTTTGGAAAATAAGGGAGGCTGTGAGTTCAGCTGTGGAAAAGTAAAGGCAATATATGACATTGGCATGCTGCATGTCCTTTCATATGATTTAATGTTTTGAAATGCTGTTGAGAAAAAATGATAATAAAGTACTTCCTTGCTGCCATAGAACAGAATATTAAAAAAAATTCCTCGATCTCTCGCACTAGGTCATAGTGTGTTTTCCTCCCTTTTTGGAAAGCTATGTAGAAATATTTTAAATATATGGACTCTGCAGAATATCATACACACACAGTCATGTCCCCTAAGGATGGGGATAAGTTCTGACAAAAGCACCCTTAGGCATTAGTCATTGTGCGAACATCATAGAATGCATTTACGTAAACCTAGATGATATAATCTATTATACACATAGGCTACGTTACAGTCTATTGTTCCTAGGCTATAAACCTGTACAGTATAATACTGTACTAAATATTGTAAACAATTATAACAAAATATTAAGTATTTGTATATCTTAACTTCATCTAAATATAGAAAGCATAAAGTAAAATATGGTATAATTTTACAGCAGTCCATTGTTAACCAAAACATTGTTATGCAATACATTACTGTACTTGTGTGTGTGCTATGTGATTATATATGTAATGAAGCTTTCTACCTATTATATAATAATTTTGGAACCCTTTCTTGTGTTGGATATCAGCCGCATAAGAAACAAGCAAGTTTTCAACCAGATAGTCCTTCATTATTGCAATAACCTTAAGTGCCTATAGTATGGTTGGTACAGGATATCAGACCATACAAAACACTAACTTTGAACCTTTTAGATCCCACTATCCCAAATTTAAATCTATATAATTATTTTAATCCATTTATACCAGGTCATTATTCTTTCTATTTCCCAAAATATGTTACATAGAAGGAAGTAGAAATGAGCAAACCTTGTCTTGTAGACAGTTAAGAGACTTAGGAAAAAGATTAATTTTTTTTTTTCACAGCAATATCCACTCACATAACTCACACAGTGCTTATTTATCTCCAATTAGGGACTCTAAAACTTATAAATATGAGTGAGCTCCTGGATTATCCATAAACTGCTGTATAATATATACTAAATTTTCTATATGTATGTAATGCATGTTTTTTTCCTGGGGAGAAGGTCTATAGCTTATATCATATTCTTAGATATGTGATATCTCCTAAAGATAAAAATAAACAGCTATTGCCTTTGAGTCTGCCTGCTTTGGGCTGTATCTTAAAGCCCAAATGCATTTCTATCAAAAGTAAGAATTATGTGAGACAGAGTAGAATAGGGTATATGGGAGTTCAAACCCTTAATTTTCTACTTCTGATTTTAGTAATGGTAGTGACCAAAAAAAATTATGCTCAAATGTAAAGATATATTTTCTAGGGTTTAGTCAGGAATACCAATTTAGGCAAAGAATTCTGGAGAGTTGTTGCACATACATATATTTATGCTAATTAAGAAAATCAAGACTACAAGAGTATTACCCCTTTGGCTCAAAAATCAACACAGCTATCCCAAATATCATTACCTAATATTATGGACTTCACTTTTACATTTTACACAGAGACAGCCTACATTTTAAGTCCCGTGATCTCAAACACATCTTTATTTTTTGCTGTATTAAGTTTTATGCCAGATCTTATCTATAGGTAAATAGAAAGATTAAACTTGGCAAAGAAATTTTCCTGAAAATTTCAGGATATTTCCTTTTATCTCTTACAGTGTGATAGCAGTGGGGTGAAAAATCTTGGTGCTTTTATTTGTTCCTTTTTCTCCCTTTCCTTCATTGGAAGAAGAATGGCTAATCCAGTAGTTCCATGTTCCCAGTGGGCAGAGTCCTGTGAAGGTCACTCTTAATGTACAATTCAGCCTCCTATTGTCTCTGGAGCCACCAGAACTGTCTGTATTTGGGCACTTGTGATGCATGGCCTGTCTCTCTAAACCCAGAACAATCTAGATTCTACCTCTTTCAGAATTCCTCCTTGCAATTAATTGATTAAATTCACAAAGTTATATATTCTAAGATCTGGATTTGGAGAGAGAGGTGCAAATCCTTCCTGTGTTCTCCAATCCTGTATAGCCAATAATTAGGCTCACTTTTTGCCCCATTAGATTCGCTTCTTTGTAACATACTCTTATTAGCTAACACTAAACAGAGGATGAGTGGAACCCCAAATCAAACATCCAACAAAAAGCTTGAATTCCTTGATATTTACAGAATATCCTTTCTTAAAATCTAAAGAAAAAGAAAAAACAGAACCTGCTAAGCATGATCTTGAAAGCCTAGATATTGGATTCTGGGTATAATGCGTGATGAGGGAGTAATTGCAATATCTTTACCAAAGTTGCAATCACTGACCAAAATATAACATCATTAACATAAGGTCAGGGCAAAGAAGCAAGTTCAGTGCACTCGAAAGGCAACAGGCCTATAAGCTTTAACCACTTCAGTACAGCGCTCACTGGCTTCGAAACCTTGCCCAAAGCCAGCATTCATAGTCTGCACAATAGTTTGTTCTGTGCATTGACGATGAATCCATTTTGCTCTTGTGTCATGAGGAAAGCTTTAAAGCACTAAAAGCTTGTTTTACTTTACAGGCAGCTTTACTTGTAATGTAAATCAGAATAGGTAACATATACATATATGTTTTTATTATATTATTTTTATTTATTTTATTTATTTATTTATTTTTTTTGAGACAGAGTCTCACTTTGTTGCCCAGGCTAGAGTGAGTGCCATGGTGTCAGCCTAGCTCACAGCAACCTCAAACTCCTGGGCTCAAGCAACCCTCCTGCCTCAGCATCCCCGGTAGCTGGGACTACAGGCATGCGCCACCATGCCCGGCTAATTTTTTTCTCTCTATATATATTAGTTGGCCAATTAATTTCTTTCTATTTATAGTAGCGACGGGGTCTTGCTCTTGCTCAGGCTGGTTTCGAACTCCTGACCTCGAGCAATCTGCCCGCCTTGCCCTCCCAGAGTGCTAGGATTACAGGCATGAGCCACCATGCCCGGCCTTATTACATTATTTTTAAATGTTCACAATTTTATTTTGATAAATGAAAAATTATCATTATAATTTTAAATAATATAAATTAAAAGTCATATAATATTTATATATAATAATTATATAATATAATAATATATTATATATTATATATTATAATAATATATAATTATATATATTAAATATATTATATATATTTATATATTATATATTTATAATATATTATATATATTATATAATATATATTATATATTATATATTTATAATTATAAATATTAAATATATTATAATAATAATTATAAATTAAAAGTCATATCACAGCTGTCGGCTAAAGTAGACGCTGGGCTGTGCGCCTTCATATCAGTGCTGTCGGCTAAAGTCGCTGTGCACGTTCGTCTGTGGCTATTGACCATAGTAGACGCTCATACCGAAGTGGTTAAACAGTTAATTAATTTTAAAAAAACAGTTAAAATTATCTGCAGCCCACAACTCTCATGTTGAACTGGCCAGCTATATCCTCCCTCCAATGACCACAGAATCTAGATTAGTTACAATCCTCAGGGCAAAGACTTGAGCCAAAGGTAACTCAATTTTTACTCAGAGTAAACTCAGTGCCATGGAAAAATGTTTAACCCAGGTTAGCTGTGCTTCAGGGCAGGTAAAAACAGAAGCTACTTTATGTTTTTGGAAAAATATACTAATGAGAGATAAAACTTGCAAACCAGGGAAAGGCCTGCCTCCTAAGCAGAAGATAACTATAAAAATCATCTATTCTGAAAAAATTAATGACTCTTTCCATATAAATTTGTTAACTGACTGACACATATAAATATTTTACAGCCCGATTGCCAGTATCTATTATGCGGTGTTTAACATGAAACATAAAGGACTATGACTAACAAGAGCCCCACAAACTGATGTTTTGAAACACTTCAGTTAATTTCAATAGATGACACATTTATAGTAATGTAGGTCAGCATAACCTCAAAGTTCCTTAATTATTTTTGTCCAAATGACATTCACTTTTGTTTACAACTTGGAAAAATAACAAGCTCTAATTTTATAAAGGAAGAAAGCAATATTTAAATGCTGTTGAATTAAAATTGCCTAGATATTATAGATAATTAATATGCTTAAATTGATGGTACCTGTATGTTGGTTAAAGCAACTGTGGTGAATGAGAATAAAAATCTCTTTCTGAAGTGGATTCCTTCTTTGACAGCTGGGAAACAAAGGATGTGACAAGAACTCCCAAGAAAAATTATCAAGCAATTAATAGGTATCAAATAGCAATGATAATCAACGAGGCAAGACATTGGATGTAGTCTTAGCTGACATCCAAAAATATAATCAACTAGGTCAAATCCATCAAACAAATGATATATTTATTGGGAATTTGGGTTAAAAAGTAGGAAAAAAATATTTGAGCTGGAGTTACGTAATGGAGATGGAGAATCAATACCTAAGTATTGATTCAAGCCAATGAATAGAAGGGAAGTATATATTGGATTCAGTTGCCTTACAGGCAACAGGCCCTGAATTGTAATTCTAAAAGACAAACCAGAATGTGCCAAAGCAATTCAAGAGAGTCTGCTCAATATCGTCTTAATCTTCCAACTACTTATCTCTGTGTAGATTCATGGCTTTCTTGATCTCACTTGAATTTTATCATGGCTACTCTTATTTCTCTAGATCATCTACGTAGGTATTCTTGTTAAAGCATTGGCTACTGAGTGACCCTGCTATGCTGCCAGCTCATTTTTCACATTATTATCCTCAGGAGGACTTCTGGCTGCTATAAATAATGACATCCCACCCAGTGTATTTTTCATATTCACATTCCTTGGACTCAGGTAAGATTGCCTCTTCTCTGGCAGATCTACTGGATGTGACAGATCATTTATTTTCACTTGTTATTGT
>VSMD01038525.1:0-52368 GCA_008750895.1 Mirza zaza | reverse complement strand
AAGCAGACCAGATCAGAACTAGGCTCTAGGGCCGGGCGCGGTGGCTCATGCCTGTAATCCTAGCACTCTGGGAGGCCGAGGTGGGCGGATTGCTCAAGGTCAGGAGTTCGAAACCAGCCTGAGCAAGAGTGAGGCCCTGTCTCTACTATAAAATTAGAAAGAAATTAATTGGCCAACTAATATATATATAGAAAAAAATTAGCTGGGCATGGTGGCGCATGCCTGTAGTCCCAGCTACTCGGGAGGCTGAGGCAGGAGGATCACTTGACCCCAGGAGATTGAGGTTGCTGTGAGCTAGGCTGATGCCACGGCACTCACTCTAGCCTGGGCAACAAAGCGAGACTCTGTCTCAACAAAAAAAAAAACTAGGCTCTAGAGCTCACTGATCACCAGTCAAGGGTCTTGGGCAAGTCACATAACTGCTCCAAGCCTCAGTTTTCTCACCTGCATAATAGGATTAATAACAGTACCTTACTCATGGGTTTGCTATTTATTTCAGTAGTTCATTAAATGGCAGTCACCACTACTATAATTATTTTATAATTTTGAGTCATTTTATTGATGAAGTATTGCTTGCAGACCACATCACGTTTCTTGGATAATAGTAATATGCACTATGGTTTTGAATTAAAAGCATTTGCACAAACATTAATTTGTTTGCTAATGACTTCTTGGCGATGAGGCTGACATACCGGCTTTCTCTTAGCAAGTTGAGCAGGTCATCTCGAAATGTATCTCTGTTCTTTTCCAAGATACCTCGGACATCATACTGCACCTAGTTTTATAAAATAAGAAAGAGGTGAGAACTGATCAAAAGAATAGTTACAGGTCATAAGCAACTCCTTTCAGAGCTAGACCCATGATAAATCATTTTTATGATTTTTTTTTAAGAGATGAGTCTCACTATGTTGTCTATCTAGGCTGGACTCGAATACTTAGGCTCAAGTGATCTTCTTGCCTTCAGCCTCCTGAGGAGCTGAGCAAGTTAATAAATTTATGATTGACCTTTGAAACTACTATTTTCTCCGAATACCAAACAGGCAAATATGAGTAAGTATCGTAACAAGAAGTTACCTCTCCAGCGTAGTGTTTCACTCCAAAATTGTTGATTGCAACTCTGGGTTTCACATAAAAGTGGTTATTCTAATTAAAAAGAAAAAAAAAAGCCTTATTTCATTCACTGACTGACTTCCAAAGAAAACTAAATACAACGGACAGTGAAAACAATTTTAAAACTTGCCACGTATCAGAATTTTAGGATATGGCACACTTTATCAAAACCATGGAACTCTTGACTATGTCATTACAATACATTAAAAATTTAAGCTCTCTGCTCACACAATAAACTTGGGCATTTTCTGTCCAGTAGCCCGGAATCTAACCCTTTGTGTTTTAATTTAGCTTTAGTAACAGGAGAACAGCTTTGGTTTGGGAAAAAAATTAAATGTAGGAGGCACAGTTCAGCCAACAGCACTGACACATCTTGTATATAATCTCAACCCACAGATTTGCTATTCATACAGGAGTAGGAATTGGCAGGTTTTGACTTACAGCATGTTGACTGTGTAGCTTCTCCAATAAGGTGCTATCTGTGGCTTGAGGGAAGTGGCTTTCTTCATTGATAAGGGCCAGGAGGCCAAGTTTCTAGAAGAAGGGAAGAAAAGACTGAATGAATTAAAAGGTGAATGTCTGCCTCTCAAAGTATTTTAGAGCTCCTCCTTCATTCTCTATCAAGTGAGTAGTTAAAAGAAAAGGTACAGTAAGTTCTTGGAATAAAAAATTCAAAATGATAGACTCTAAAGAAATCCAATTCATTTAAATGTTATATAAATCTGTTTTAAAAGCTGAACCCACTGCAATTTTATGGATAAGACTTTTACAACTGGCAAACCTACTATTGCTACTGGCATGGCTTTGCTGTTGACTTAAAATCTAAGGGAAGCCAATTCACACACTGGTGAGTCTAAAATACTGAGTTCAATGAGACAATAGGCTTGACGCAGCCAAGTATTTAAATTCAACCTTGCACATTTACATTTATGCTTCCAAATGGCCCATTGTGTTCTAAACATTCACATCTTTGATGTACATGTTCGCACAAGTTATTTTGTTCCCATAAATATGAATCAGTCCAGCTGGACACCCTTGGGACTGTACCCATTCTTTAAAAATACATTACCTTCTCAATCAAGTCTAGGCATTCTCCATTGTCTATCCAGTCAATATCTTCCCACACTAATCCTTCCCTGTGGAAAGATTCAAAAGGGCTGAGTTAAGTTAAAATATCGCTTAAAAATTAGGAGACTTAGTTGCTGATTTCTTAAAGATTTGAAATGGAATCCTGAGTGCTTACCGGCTATACTCTAGTTGTTCTAAAGAAAAAATATGCTTGTTGAAGTATTCCTGAAGTTTTTCATTTGCATAGTTTATATTGAACTGTTCAAAGTGATTAACCTGAGGGGGGAAAACATTCAAACAGGAATCTTTAGTGCCCTCATAATTACATACAAAAGTGAAGAAAAGACAAAAAGAAAATTATTCTGCAGAGAAAAATATCAATGATTGCAAGAAATCGGTTTAACAGCAACTCATAAATGGACAGAGCAGAATTCACATGTCCCAGTCTTCAGAAGCCTACCTCAAAGTTCTCGAATCCGAAGATGTCGAGGATGCCGATAGACTTGAAATCATCTTTGCCTTTGATCCGACTGTTGATCTTCTTGATCACCCACTCGAAGCAGCGTGCGTACAGGGCCATGGCCAGGGAGTCTCTGCTGTCTGCTGCCTGTGGGACAGGAAAGTGCAGGCCCAGGTGACCACGGGCACCCCAGGCAGCCAGGTCCATCCCTGCCCTACCTGGGAGACACACACAAAACTAGGGTAGCACCTGGGCCCCTAATGTGAAGTAAATCAATATAGATATCTAAAGAAAGGATAAACTGGAGCTCACTTACTTATGCTCAGAGTCACCACGAATTCCTTTAAATACTGGGCTTCCAAATTCAACTATCTTTTTTTTTTTTTTTTTTTGAGACAGAGTCTCACTTTGTTGCCCAGGCTAGAGTGAGTGCCATAGCATCAGCCTAGCTCACAGCAACCTCAATCTCCTGGGCTCAAGGGATGCTACTGCCTCAGCCTCCCGAGTAGCTAGGACTACAGGCATGTGCCACCATGCCCGGCTAATTTTTTGTATATATATATTTTAGGTGGTCAATTAATCTCTTTCTATTTTTAGTAGAGACGGGGTCTTGCTCAGCCTGGTTTTGAACTCCTGACCTTGAGCAATCCGCCCACCTTGGCCTCCCAGAGTGCTAGGATTACAGGTGTGAGCCACCACGCCCGGCCCAAATTCAACTTTCTACGTTGAGTTATACAAAAGAATCTGAGCCTCTATATATACAGGTATAAATGTTATCAGGTTTAAAACAATAATTAAGAACTGAGTTTTTTTTTTTTATTGTCATCCTCTCAGTTCTGTTTTGTACACATAAAGGTTTTCCTCACGAGAAGGTTAGCATTTTTTACTTATCCAGTTAAGAAACACATTAGGAGGGCTCACACATAGAAATTGGCTCAAGGCAGTAGCAGAGGTAAAAATAAATACAACATACTGTTGCACTGTTTCCATTCATTATAATAATGACAATTATTGTAGCTACTGTTTATTTACTGTTTATTCCATATGAGACATTAAATACCTAGCATATATTTACTTTTATCCGTACAAGAATCCTATGAATTAGGTATGATAATTTTCCTAGTTTTACAGAGAAAGAAACTGAGGCACAGTGAATAAACAGACAGTAGTAAGCGCAAGGATCAAGAGTCGAATTCAGGCAATCTGCGTTAGATCCCCACTCTTACACACCAGGATACACCGTCTCTCAGACCGTAATACAATGGTGTTGTCTATTCCCAATACTGCTATGTTTTGTTCATGAACCACAGTCATTTGAACAATTCACCGTAGTTACTTTTTCAGATCCAAGCCATGGACCTGAAAACCCAGACGCGACTTTTAAGACAAGCTTTGATGGCGAAGGGCGTGCACCTGCTGAACGTTGAGGGGCGTGAGGATCTCTTCTCCCCTGAGGAACATCGATCTCTGGGTCAGAGCATCTGTGAGCCGTGCTGGGTCCAGCCCGAGTAACTCCGCAGACCTGCCCAAAGCTGAAAGGGAGGAATAACCAAGGGTGAACACACAGCCCCCAGGAAGCTAACCACACACAGCAACTCCTATAAGCAGAGAACACTCCTGAATCCCTCAGGCAGAATTCACAGGACACATGTTTTTATTGCTAAGTTATTCCCTCCTGCTGTGACTCTAGTTAGTAGCACAGAACCTGGTGCTTGGACAAAGAGTGTGATCTGGTGACCCCATGGGGTCTCCAAGACCCTGTCACAGGTTTGCGACTGTTTTCATTAGTAACAATAAGATGCTATTTGCTCTTTCACTCTCATTTTCTCACCAGCATATAGAAGAGTTTTTCAAAGGCTACACAACATGAGGTATTTGAACAGATTAAATGCAGAAGCAGATATGAGAACCCAGCTGTCTTTGACAATGTCAGACATTAAAGAAATTTACAAAAAGATAAGACAATCACTATTCTCCCTGACTTTTTCCGTTTTGGAAAAATAGTCTTTTAAATGAAAAATAATATTTATTTTAATATGCAATGGGTTTATTATTATTATTTTTAAATGATGAATGAATGTTTTTTAAAAATATCTCAGCTTTAACTTCTAATGCAGTAAACATCAACAGATACAGCCCACATAAACAAAAGTTCTTTGGGGATCTTATGACTATTGAGAAGATTAAGACATACTAAGTGAAACCAAACGTTTGAAAACTACTGATCTGCAGTACTGGGTTCCTCTAGAACCATTTGGAACTTGAACTCATCGAATTCCCAGCTGCCATGACCTCCTATCTTGCTTCCATCAAACAAGTTTTAAAAATAAATACGTAAGTCACAACTGGAAAATGACAACTGACATAGCAGTATGTGTATCAACACATTTTATCTTGACAACGAATCGGTACAGGTGAGCAGTCACTAGTGTCGAGGAGATAAGTAACACAGGAAACAGGCTGTGGCCCGGCTGGGCTATGAACCCAGCATTCTGGCTTGTAAAGCTGACAGTCTTAACCATTATACTACGCACCGGCACTCAGTAACTACAAAAAACTATGGCAAAGCACTATGCCACCTGATGTGCATTTTTTCCGACATTAAATCCTCGTTGCTGGCCGGGCACAGTGGCTCATGCCTGTAATCCTCGCACTCTGTGAGGCCGAGGCAGGAGGATTGTTTGAGGTCAGGAGTTCGAAACCAGCCTGAGCAAGAGCGAGACCCCATCTCTACTATAAATAGAAAGAAATTAATTGGCCAACTAATATACATAGAAAAAATTAGCCGGGCATGGTGGCGCATGCCTGTAGTCCCAGCTACTTGGGAGGCTGAGGCAGCAGGATTGCTTGAGCCCAGGAGTTCGAGGTTGCTGTGAGCTAGGCTGATGCCACGGCACTCGCTCTGGCCTGGGCAACAAAGCGAGACTCTGTCTCAAAAAAAAAAAAAAAAAAATCCTTGTTGCTCATATTTCTACTTATTTGGCCCATTTCCCTTCTTTTCTTAGTAAGAATGAGAACGTCGCCACTATCCCAATTCAGGAGTAACTTTTCACATGCTTTGACCCTTTATATCAGATACAGTTAAAGTTCTATAGAGCTCTATTCTAGGGGTCAGAAAACTTCTTCTGTAGAAGGTCAATCACTCAGGTTTAAATTTGCTATGAGAAAAAAGCCAAGGGAGGGAGGGAGGGAAGCAGGTGGCATCTTACCTGTTTTGAAGGAAACCTGTGCCCCTCCAGCAGTGATGAATTCTATGTTCCCGAGATGCAGTATACCAGCCAGCAGCCTCAAAACCTCCCGCACCTCTTCCTTGCTGAACTGCATTACTTCCATTGCCGTCTGGAAGAGGGTAAATATGTTTAATTGTATGTTGTTTTCTTCACAATGAAGAAGATAAAGAATGCTCCTGACAATAAAAGTATCCGGTGTTGTTCTAAAGTATGCATCTTGTTCTAAAGGAAACAAGAACTAGATGCATAACCACTGGCTTTTAAAAATACACAGATAACACAAAAAAAGAGAGCTAAAGAGCTGTAGGGTGCCCAGAGATAACCCAATCAATGAAATAAAAATAAGTATCTGCCCTATGCACAAATGTATTTATGCTGTAAAACAATTACCTCAGGGAGTCACTGTAATAGCAGTGATAAAAAAACATTTTTTTCTATAGCTATCAAAACATATGGAACATTTATTATTTTCTTTACACATAAAAATTCGGAGGCAGGGATTTGAGAAGGGGAGAGGGTAGCACTTCCTGAGACTCCTGCAGTGTAAACTTTGGGGTCTTGTCTTAGTGGTTAAATGAAACAGGGACCCAAACAGGAGGAACAGAATTCTGTCAGGGACTCCAGGGAAAGGAGAGCCTTCTGCTCCTTCTAGAATAGGCGCTGATGGAAAATCTGAATAGATCCGGCTCTGTCTTCCCTAGATATTCATCACAGGTCTCTTTTAAATTTCTCCAAAGGATTTTTAAGGTCTTATCTTGGCCTCAGGATACTGAGTGGAAGTTAACATAATGCTGTTCAGGGAAAAATAAAAATAAAGAGACACTTAGGGGACTTTGTTACCAACAAGAAGTATGGAAACAACTTAAGCCAGGTGTTTTCTGAATCATATCTAACATTTGCTCATTTTCTATTGTGATGGAGGACACGTTCTTGTGAGGAAAAAAGCTATTAAAAAGAAAAAGAAAGCCATGCACACATAACAGAGGGCAGAATTGTTGGCAATGTTGATGAAAATGACCCACAAAGAGCACTTGCACCCATACAATGACCACAGGAAACTCGGAAGAAGGAAACCATGCCCCACTTTGAAGCAATAGAAACTGCAAAAGGAAACAACTGCAGATTTTAAAATGTGAACAGTTTAATTTCTTTACAAGGAAAAAGCAAAAATGCCAAAAAAGGGGCAAACAATGGACAGAGAAACAAGTAAAAGCTCCCCGAGAAGATGCATGAGCACCAAAAATAAAACAGGCACTTCTCATAGGCAGAAATGCAAATCCACAGTAAATGCATTTCCTTCCTAGAAATCAAACATGTGCAAATTAAAGTCAATCTGAGATCACTTCGATTAAATTAGCAAAGAACTTCTGAATGATAAACTTAAAGATGAGTGGGAAAGGGACATTTATACACTGGTCAGTACTATAAGTTAGCATAATCTTTTTGGAAAACGACATAATTATGTGACCATATTGTGCTAGGTCACATATATATAAGTTGTAATTTTAATATCTGAAAACACAAAACAACCAAGGAGGTTAAGATAACTTTCTCAAGGGTTGCCCAACTGAATCAAAATCTAAGAAGTTATTAGCCACCTAAATCTATTACTTTCTAAGGATATAAAAAATAAATCTATAATTTCCAATCATTTCAATGCTGGAAATTCGTTCCAAGGAAAATCTCAACAGCAGAAAACAAAAGCTTTATAAAATATTCACTACAGTGTTAGCCTAATAACACTTTCAAAGAAAAAAACAATTCTAACTATCCTACCACCATTAGACAACAAATATAGTAAACATAAGAATATTGTATAGTTTTCAAAAGAAATTATGAACATTACATAGAAATCCAATTGTATCTTTGATAGCTTTATATAAAAAGTAAAAAATTATATTTTTGTCTCTATAATTATTTTACAAATTCAGGCTGGGAAGAAAATTTACAAAATTGAACGTGGTTGTAATAGTTATTTGAGCATTAACTGTGAGTTAATGGTATTGGTAGGCTCATGAACATTATGTTCTATCACATCTTTTAATGTTGTTGGCAATAATTTTACAACAAAAAGTGAGACGATTAATGGGTGAATGGATAAACAGCTGTCTATTCAATGGAATATCAAAAAAAGGAAAAAATAGTGATATCTGTGGTGTGGATTACCTGAGGAAGCTAGACACAAGAGAATACATATCGTATTATTTCGCTTACATGAAACTCTAGAGAAGACAAGCCTTTACTAGAGGGACTTAGGTCAGTAGTTTCCTTGGGTGGCTGGGATGGGTGGAGGGGATTTGCCTGAGAAGGGGCACAGAGGAATTTTTGGGGGTATAGAATTGTCCTTTATTTTGATCATAGTTGGGGGTATGTGGGTGTGTAAATTCAAAATTCACCGAAATGTATACTTTAAATGGGAATATTTTATTACATGTGCTTTATATATCAACAAAGTAGATTATAAAAAATTAAAAGACCATGAATTACTTAATTAAAGGTGCCAGACTATCATTTCATGGGTACAAACAGAAGTGGATGCAAAGAGTAAGAATTATTTGTCAAGTGCTTATGAATTAAGAAAAAAAGCCTATGGGAAAAATCATTTATTTAAATTTAAAGGTGTTTATCAGTGACTTACTCTAAAAAGCTAAAAGTAAAGAAATATGGTTAAGAAGTATTGAATAATTTGTTATCCTCAAGACTTGTAAAAGTGTTGAAGAGCACGTCTGACATCAGCGAAATAATTACAAAGTAACTATGTTGTGTAAAAGTTAACACTTTCCCTTTCTATGATTAAAGCTTTCCTTCTATATGATAAGACATATTCAAAGATAGTTTATAAAAATTTTCTAAGCCCATCTTACAATGATCACAGAAATGAAAATCTTTACTAAGTTACTGACCTGAACTTTATATAATACTAAAAAGAAATAAGATTTTAAAAAATAAGTTTATAAGAGTGGAAAATTTTCAACTGTCCAATAAAAAGCACTGACGCATGCTCCATTAAAAAAAAAAATTATTGGTTAATTTCTTAAAAAACATACAAAGCTTCCACAGGAAGATGTGAAAGCAAATGAACAAAATCAATGTGATTACTATATTAATATATTTGCGACTGCTTTGCTTTCAAGTCTAATGCTAAGTGATTGGTTAATTAGTTAGGAGTTTAGAGATAAGTGATGATTGCATTAATCCTACCAGGGGGTAATTTAATGTCTGCAACCAATTATCACCAGCGCAGGCGTGTGAGCTAAAACCACCAGCAAGAGCCTCCATTTATTGTTTCTTACTGTCCTATTTACAATCTTTTTAGCAAGCAATCTCCACCTCTTTGGCAAGGGTAGCCACTTTAAGGCTTACTATAATTATTTTATCATCTGAACAATATAGCTCAAGGCTGAAAAAACCCTGGGAAATAATTCTCAGTATGGTTCAGAAGTGCTAAGCAGCAATTTAGTTATAAAACTGGCACAAAGTCATAAAAAAAAAATTGCAATAAACGTCTTTACGAAGCACTTAAAAAAATAGATGCTTGTGAATATGTGTGTGTATGTGTGTGTGGGGGATTGATAAATGAACAAGTTTTAAGTTTTTATAACAAAGTTTGCTTATTATATTCCCAAGTTTTTCAAGACTAAAAGAGACTGATGTTTCCAAGTTTGGCAAAATTGAAGTACAAACTCAGTCCTTTAAATCTTAATAAAATCTAACTCGTGATGAATAAATTTACACATACACACACGTGGCCATGCACCATTCCAAACCCATGGATACACTCAGTAAGGTCTACGGAGTCAGAAAATCCCAGCCCTGGTCCACGCCAGGGAACACTGAATGTAAATATTCACTATTTGTGGAGTAAGAGAATGAACAGATGATCACTCAGCACAAACTCCTGTTACCACATACACATTTCATCAGCCAGCATCCTGGGGGGGGTCAAATGCAGGCAATAAAACAAATTAGTTGTCATCCTGACCGAATAACTTATGGTGCAATTTGGAAGGCTGTGATAAAAATGACTATAAAATTGAGTGTAGGTTCACTGCCTCTGCCCTAGGAAAAACCAGCTCTCTCCCCAAACTGCTCAGAATACCTCCCAGGTACTTCTATATATTAATGAACTATAGAAATGATCCAAAAGTAGAGTTTTTACTTCTTTATATCAATGTTAATTGTTGCCAATGATGAATTTTAAAAATATTATACATAAAGCAAATTCTCAATGAAATAATCAAAATTCTTAAAAGGTTCTATTACCAGAGTATATTGATATTAAAATTGATTTAAAAATAATATTTTTAGTAGCTAAAAATGAACACCAAAAGTGACATTTTCATACATAATTCACACAAATAATTTATCTCCACTAACATTTCAACATATTCTGCAAACAAACTATCTTTGAGCCCCAGTAGAATGTGGTCTCTTTCCTTTGATTCCACCACATCTGGGAAAAGGAGCTTTATGAAATTAAAGTATGAAGACACAAATTTAAGTGCCATTTAATATTAGAAGGAAATATTGAGACAAACTACATGAAACACAACAGTGGAATGTAGTCTAATCCTTTCCATTTCTCCGGCAGAATGCGGGGATTGTATCTGATTTGTTCACTGTGGTCTCCCAGGTGCCTAAAACAGTGCCTGGTACACAGCAGGTGTTCAAACATGGTGAATATATTAAAATCAGCCTCAGCAGAAGAGGTTAGTGTTGTTTATGTGCCATATCTGTGTCACTCTTGGCTGCAGAACACTGCATACGATAGGCCAGCTAGTATTGATAATGACACTTGTGATTATATTCTTGTACTATACAAATCATAATTTAGGGAATGTAATTGTATAGTAATCACATAACCATCAAAGTTGATATGTCATTGTAAAAATATTATAACATGGAGAGGATGATAAGGAATAAAATAAAACTCTCAGAATTCTGTCACATGAGATAAAATGTTAGGCATATTTGTGCTCCAATCTTTTTTCTGCACATATAGTTGCAATATAGACATGATATAAAATGCTTATTTTTTAAATAAAAGGATTATATAGTGTTGTCTTCTGCCTTTCTCTCTTCTTACATAAATGAGCAAAGTTTTCCATATTATTAAACATGTTTTAATAACAATGGATTTCATTTTATGAGGATAACAAATTATTTAAACTATTCCCTAATTGTTGATTCTCCTAGGTTTGGGAGGAGAGAATCATATTGTACATGGAAAGGGATATTTTTTCCTCCGCCTTTACCAAAAGGTGCTTAGTTATTTTTCTTTCTTTTTTTGCTTCATTGCTTAGAACTTATCATTTAACCAGTACAAGGTTAAATAGTAATAGCAAAAATGTCATGCTCATGATCGTAATAAATACCAGCTAAGTTTTTACTGATACTTCTGGGGAGCCAACACTAAAAAAAGTAACTGCAAATTAAATGTTTAAAGATCTATAAACTATAGATCTATAATGTATTCTGTGAATAGGATACATTAACTAGAATAAGTTTGTTAGGTACATTCGTTATGTCAATTTCATGCATAAATCTCTCTTCCTTTCTATATAATTGACATATCCTTTTGTTATAAGATCAAATTTAAAGTGGCAAAACCTATTATTTCAATTTAACAATAAAAGCTACAGCAATCACCGAATCTAAGCCAAGCTCCAAAAGTGTACTTGTAGCTAACAAAAAGGACAGACAGTTCTGAATTGGAGAATGGTGCCCCAAGAGGAAAAGAGAGTAACACCATCGAGTGTGTGATTGCTCAAGGCCCTCCGGGGACAAGCATCCTTCACTGCCAAGTGCACCCTAGTGGCCACACAGCAAGCTCATGGTTACGGGACCTGCAGTGAGGGGATGCCTTGGATAAGTTAGTCTTGTCTTGAACCCTTTGACCACAAATCATTGGTGTTCAGCTTCAAGAATGAAACCAGAAAAACAAAATAGAGGAAAAAGTCCTGAGACAAGTCTTGTTTTGCCCTGATCATCAAAAATACAAATGAGTATTTATTCTAACACATGATTCTTTTCAGCAGAGACAGTAATAAATGAACTGTGAAAGTAGAAGATTTGAGCAGTGAGAAAAGTCTAGGGGGCCAAATTTAAACTGGGGCAGATAATTCAAAATATTTGGAAGAACACTTCATAAAAAATCCAATTTTGGCCAGGCGCGGTGGCTCACACCTGTAATCCTAGCACTCTGGGAGGCCGAGGCGGGAGGACTGCTCAAGGTCAGGAGTTCGAAACTAGCCTGAGCAAGAACGAGACCCCGTCTCTACTAAAAATAAAAAGGAATTAATTGGGCAACTAAATATATATAGAAAAAATTAGCCGGGCATGGCGGAGGCTGAGGCAGAAGGATTCCTTAAGCCCAGGAGTTTGAGGTTGCTGTGAGCTAGACTGACGCCACCGCACTCTAGCCTGGGCAACAGAGTGAGACTCTGTTTCAAAAAAAAAAAAAATCCAATTTACAGGGCCAAATTCCACGCCTCTTCGGGTATACACCAAACGGTGCTGTCTGTAGGAGATTTTTTGTTAACAGCTTAAAGAGAGGAGAGATGGTGGGATTTGGAGTTGGACTGTGTGTAACTGGTATGGGGTGAGGGGAGGCTGATCATCAGCTTCTCCGAGTCTTAGATGAAGACAACCACACTTCCTATACTCACAGTGTTGGCAAGAGCAATCAGAGAGAAAAGTCCATGTAAAGTTCAGAAAAGTACTTGATAAATCTTAGTTGCATTTATGATGATTAGGATTACAATGATGATGAACCAGCCCTGGCTGCACTGCATCCCGCTGTTCTAGTAGGACTCTAGCAAAGGAATTAACAGCACAAGGATGAAATCTCCTGGCTACCCTCAGTCAGGTGGGGCTGTTAATAATGTTCATGACCAGGCTTCTTAAATGCAGACACCTTGTAACAAAGCCCTCGTGACATATTCCAGAACTGCAAGAGACCGAGGCATGCCGTGCTTCAGAGTGTTAAGATGACCACTGCTCACGTGGTCAGAAATGGCTGTCACAACGAGGCCACGAGAACTGGATGAAACCCTAGTGGTCACCCGGTCCAATGGCTAACATATTTGTTTTTAGCTGTGGAATCCATTTGTCAAAAGAAATCTTACTTGTAAGCTCAAAAATGGAAGATCTGCTTGCTCCAGTGTGAAGCCTGTGATATTTTTATTTTTTGGGGTGGAGGGTATACATTCTGAACACATTGTTCCGAGTAAACTACCCACCTGCCCTGAATGACACAGACATTCACTCATCTCCTAAAGAAAGGGGATTCCGCAAATCCCCTTCCAGCCTGGAAGAAATTCTTTATCATGATTTGGAACAAGAAGGAAATATCTATTATTACACATTGGTCTAAATGTAATTAGTTCTGTTTTTTTTTTTTTTTTTTAAGAGAAATAAAATGAAATCAGTCACCCTTAATAAAGAAAAATTAAAAAGTAACTTACAATAACATCCCTAAAGGATTCCTGGTCACTGATTGTCTTGTCTTCTATACACCCAGATTGATTCAAGTAGTGGTAGTTTTCTGGCACAGATAAATAAAATTCTTCTACAGAAGGAAAAAAATGTAACATCACAGTTAGCAAAGATAAGATGAAATACAAATGAGTTTTCACTCTATCATACAAAAAACAAAGTATATAGATAATGCTATACCCCTAACAGTCCACTATTGAGATAGTAAAGTTACCTCTTAATTATCATTTATGTAAAATAGAAAAAATTAAGTTAAACTAAACAGGATGGTAGAAAATATTACTGCAGAAAAAAAATCAATGCGGATCCAGTTTTATTGTTTTTTTCTTTAAAGATCAAACTTTTAGAAATTAGCTTTAACTGGGTGTGGTTTAACAGTCAAATAAGCTATAATGTATTTTTCATAAATATCCTTTAAATTAAAAATGTACCAAGACTCCAAAAAGTTCAAGATTTTGTTCTATTGATAATTTTCTCCCTCTATTATTTGGCCCAAAAGTGAATTCAGCATCTTTTGGTATTCTCATATACATTTCACAGCAATTGGTGGAATGTCAACATCATCAAAAACAGATGTCTGCTCACTTACTGATGTTTTTCAAATGGAAAATGAGTTGCCACTTCATATTTCTCTGCTGTTGTCCCCCTCACTCACCTCTCTCTTCATGTTTCAGCCCTGCCAGCAGTGCATAAAATATGTGATAATTCCTTTCCCCGGGATTTTGTCTTACTACTCGGTTCTGTGGAGATAAATCAGATTTCTAGTCAGCAACGTCTTCTCTGCTTAATTCACACAAACCAGTAATTTCTGAAAATTGTTTTTGCAGAAGAAAAAAATAAACTGTGAATTAATCACATTTACTTACTTTCTCTAATAAATCTTCATGTGAAAAGTAATGGTAAGTCAAGGAACAAAACGAGGACATGCTATGCTCAATTAGTCTTTCATTTTCTATCCTTTGTTACCCAAATAATTATAGCTACTGTTCCTCTGGCATTGAAACTTCCAGAGCCAGAAGACAAACAAAGCATAGACTATTTCATCTAGATCCAAGTCCGAACATGACACGTGGTACCCTATCGGCTGCCAAACTATTTGACAGAATCGATCACAAACAAATATCTGACGTTAATTGAGGAATTCAATTTTTCAGATTATGGGCATGATATCAGAGATAGCCCAAAGAAATATGGTTTCTTTGTCTCACAGAATAATTTTCAAAAATTTTTATTTTATTTTTTCAGGAGACAGGGATCTTGTTACGTTGTCCAGGTGGGCCTCGAACTCCTGGGCTCAAGCCACACTCCCGCCCCAGCCTCCTAAGTAGCTGGGACCACAGGCGTGCACCACTATGCCTGGCTCATAGAATAACAGGTCAAGTACACTAAGATCAGAGCACTAACTAGGCAGGATTAGGCACAAAGAAACGTTTCACGTTCTTTCTCGATCCTTATGATAAGCGAGCACAGTTTCCCCACAGAGCGTCGCATGCTGCGAGCAAGGACTAAATGAAACAGGATACAATCTACGATCTTCCCGCCCTGGATATTTCCCTTCTGACAGATGTTCAGCTGAACGAACTTCCCGAAGCGACTGGAGTTGTTGTTGTACACCGTCTTGGCGTTGCCGAAGGCTTCCATGACGGGGCTGTGGAGAAGCGGGGACCGCAGACAGCGTTAGTCGGGGCGAAGCGGAGGCGGCAAGCGCATGTCTCACCGATGTCAGTCAAATCACACAATTGCGAGAAAAATACGAAACCAAAGGGACCAAAGGTGACCACTCGTGTTTTCTGAAGAGACGGAGTCTCAAAACACTTGCCAAACGGGTTTATCCCGCACACCCATGTGGCGCGAGAGCGAGGCTGTGCGGGCAAAGGATGTTCTCCGTCAAGGAGGCCATGGCGGTGCATCCCCGCACACGGGCGATCCCGGGTCGGCACAGAAACAGCCCCTGCCCGGATTCTAGAAACCGACCAAGTCCCAGTCCCGGAAATTTCACCGTTTGCTCTATGCCCTGGAGACACCTTATTTAACTTCTCTGGGTCTCTTTCGACTACAAAACGGACTCAGACTAGATCAGGGGTCGCCAGACGCTTTTGGTAAAGGACCAGACAGCGATGACTTTAGGCCTTGCAGGCCACGTCTCTGCTGTAACTGCTCAGCTCAGCTCTGCCGCCGCAGCTCAGAAGAGCTGTAAACGCCACACGTGAGTGTGGCTGGGCTCCCACAAAGCTTTACGTATAAAAACATGCAACAGGAGGGAGATGGCGTCCCATAGATGGATTGTAGTGACAAAAACATACAACAGGAGGGAGATGGCGTCCCATAGATGGATTGCAGTGACAAAAACATACAACAGGGGGGAGATGGCATCCCATAGATGGATGGCAGTGACGGCTGCACAACTTACTGCCACTGAGCTGTACACTGAAGAATGGTTAAAATCGTAAACTTTATGTTGAGTATATTTTATCACAATTAAAAAAAAAAATGAAGTGTCTGAATGTTAAAAAACAAATAACAGGATATAGGATACAGGCACCAGGCTGTAGTTTGCCGGCCTCCACACGAAACTCTAAATAACAGAATCTGTTATTTAGGTAAGTCTCTATCGGCTCTAAAGTATTGTAAGGCACAAACCATGTATCAGGCAAGTATATATTTTAAATAACAACTCAGACAATACTGAGTCGTCTTTGAAAAGCTCTGGGGCTCCCTGACAGATCGTTGACCTTCTGCCGTGTGAGGCCACTCTGCTCACATTAAGCCTCCAAATGGTTGGACGGGGAACTGAGCTGGGCTGTCTCCATGCTGAGCCTTTCCTGTAGTGGCCGGGGTCACATTCCTGCTGCTGCTGGGCCTCTGGTCGGCTTTATCCTTTCCCACTACTTCCAGTAGCAGCATTCAATCTGACCCCAGCCCTGCAAACGCACGTGACGCTGCAGTCAAGGGCTCTCGGGTGGGGGGAGGCTGTGGACCACCCCTGGCACCACTCAGCCCCCACCCACCTTGAACCCGGCCCAACGAGGAGGGGTCAGGGCACCTCCGACCGCAAGGAGCTGCTGCTGAGGCTACTAGAAAGTGCTATGTGCACGTCGAGACCCCTCCTTTAAAAACTGTAAAAGAGAAATCCAGACCGACTAATTTTAACTCCTCCTTAAGTAAGCCATGCCGAGAGGAATGTTGAGTACTACCAGGTGGAAACAAGAACACGGATAAAGAAATACCTGCTCTCGAGAATAGCTTGCTCAACACAGGACGTCTTCTCCTTTAGGGACAATTCCAAAGACTGTTGACTGATGACCGAGAGAAACTTGAGGATCAGTTTAGTGCTTTCGGTTTTGCCTGCCCCACTTTCACCACTGAAAGACAAAACACAGAAGTTTGTGCTTCTGAGCATAATTAAAAACAAAACACAAAAACAGCTTTGGTCAATGGCACTGTAATTCCTCAACAGAACAACAGTTGAAAGGAGGGAAAGGGGAAATAAAAATGCCTGTTGTAAAAGAGCAGAGTTAACCCTTTGCACTCGCTTGCTTTTTTCTCGATTCCTTTATTCTACTCGGGATTTAAGTTTTTAAATACCCCAGATTTTACAAAGCGTGGCAGTAGGATGAAAAACTGGAGTTTTTTCATACAAACTTATTTATTTGGATTTTTTTATATTTCAAATTATTGATACATTCAAAAAGTAATTTTAATCTCTATAATTTTTGCTAACTGTGTGGAGTCACACTCGACATCCGAGTGCAAAGGGTTAAAAATCAAATAAAAGTCTTTTTTCCTGTGGGCTACCCCGTTTGTGGCCTCCCACGTACCTCTTCTGGCAAAGGGGGAAAACGGAATTACTAAGGGAAGCTTGTGGGACAGATGGTGCCACCCGTGGATGACAAGCCCGGCAAGAGTTGGGGTTTTTGTGTGTCCAGACACCTCAGCAGTGCCCGGCTGGTGGCAGGAACTCGGTAAACGTTTGTTAAAGGAACAAGCACATTCACAGCATCTTTCTGGGAGACTTAAAGCAGGTAAACACGTGTGAAAATGTGATCATTCGTAAACATGATTGAGGGCACGAGGCAATGAACCTGCAGGTAACACGACCACACTGAATTATTTCATTCCAGCAATAACCCGACGAGGGAGGCAGTGACTGAGTATCCAAGTCAGATCCTAACACCAGGTCTGTCTGAAGTTCTGCAGAGACCGAGCTATTTGTGATAGTTAAGGAAAAGTGAAAAAAGCAATTCAGAGGGAAGGGAGTCTAAGGAGAGACATAAGGGATGAGTTACACCTTAAAAGACCAGCAAACATCAGTCAGGCATAGAGGAAGAGGAAGGGTTCTAGGTAAGGTGATAATGTGAGTTAAAGCAAGAAGCCAGATAAGCTGGAAAGATCTTACTGGAGAATGAGATCTGTGGCTGGTTAGGTTGGGTGGGCCGGGCTTAGAGGCAGCAGAGAGAGACAGGCTCAGATTGTGTTGGATAGTTCAGGGGCAAGTGCAGGAGGCAGCAGGCTAGGACTGACCCCACCCAGGTCCGCTGTAGAGAACGCAGCTCTGGGGGTAACACTCTAGGAGGACTCAAGAAGGCTCCAGTGGTTGCTATCATCTAGGGCTATGGCGGCCGGGTCCTGGGCACATCTAGTCGGGCTGGAGAGAAAGATGTGGGCATGCGAGAGAGTTGGAAAGAGAAACCAGTTTCACAGTGCCATGCTCCGTACTACGGGGAGAAAGAAGCAGCATAAACAGCAGGAACTTACAAGGAAGGTGAACCGAAGGGATGAGTAACAGCACGGCACTCAAACACCATCCCCAGGGAGCACGTTAATAACTGGCAAGTAGTGGGAGAAGCAGACAAGCCACGTGAGTCCTAAAGAGAAGGAGCTCTGTGGAGCTCCAAGCCCTAAGATGTTATCGGTAAAGAGGAATTTTACTGAAAATGTGGCAACTGACTAATCACATCTAATAAAAGAGAGAAAATGACTCAGAGATGACACCGAACACACCGGGCTGGGTGCCAGAGGGCACGCGGGTATCTCCGCCAGTCTAGGCCAACCACAGTCATTCCCTCTCTTCTGCAAGCGACAGGTGTGGCCACGGGCCAGTGTCAAGATTCCAGCCAGAGAGCCGTAAGTCAAGGGAGCAGTGGGCTCCCGGGAAGGTTTGTGTGCAGATACCTACATGCACATGCACCCACAGAGACCAGGCAAAAATGTCCCCCTTGCGGCAGGCAACCGATATTGGAGAATCCACACCTATCTTGAGATCATAAAGCAAAAGCCAAGAAGATCAGAGACAAGCCCAAGGGGAGTGGCTGAATCCACAACCCTACAACTGCCCTGCCCTGTCCTGTCTGAGATGATATAACCATCTGGCCTGGGTAAGTTAGGCCAACTTTGGTTTGAGGTTTCCCTTATCAGCAACCAGAATCTTCCTAGCACAGGGCTTAGCTCTCATCTTTCAATAACCTGTACTGGCACAGCCTGGCACCTGGCACACAGAGGGACTCAACAATGAGGCACTCTATGAGTAACATCGAAACTAACAGAGAGAGTTTCAAGGACAAATTTAGATAATTCTCCATATTAAAAAAAATATATATCTACCTAGCAGTTGTTGGTCACTGAATTGTTCAAAACAAAAATGAAAGTGGCAAGTTCGGCCAGGTGCGGTGGCTCACGCCTATAATCCTAGCACTCTGGGAGGCCGAGGCAGGCGGATTGCTCAAGATCAGGAGTTCGAAATCAGCCTGAGCAAGAGTGGGACCCCAAATAAAGACATTAATTGGCCAACTAAAAATATATAGAAAAAATTAGCCAGGCACGGTGGTGCATGCCTGTAGTCCCAGCTACTCGGGAGGCTGAGGCAGAAGGATCGCCTGAGCCCAGGAGTTTGAGGTTGCTGTGAGCTAGGCTGATGCCACGGTACTCTAGCCTGGACAACAGAGTGAGACTCTTTCTAAAAAAAAGGGAGGGGGGGGTGCAAGTTCTCTGGTTAAAACGGATGAGGCAGAAACACTATTGTGTGTTCCCCAAACCCAACTCTGTACCCTCTGGCACACAGAGGCAGACCATGTTTGTCCAACCTCCCATGCAGGACGGACAGAGCAGTGAGGAACAGGGGACAGGATGTGGCCAACTGGACAGCTGAGCAAGAAGGATATAAACCACTTCTATGCCTGGTGGCTGAAACCCCTTCCTGGTCCTCTGGGCTCTTCACCTTCCACTTGATGTCTGGGTGCCCTCAGGGACGGCACATCTCCCAAACAAAGAGGCCTGCAGGGCAGAGTCAAGTTCCTCGACTCCCCACCAGAGGCTGCTAGAGGAACAAGAAACAGCCATTCCTCTGTTGTGCCCCTGAGGTTTGGGGCTGTTTGTTACAGCACTTAGCCTACCTTGACTGACACAACGAGGATAAAATACAATCTTGGAGAACATAGTGTTCAAACTCTACAACAAAGACTTGATCAAGGGAAAGAAAACCCAGGAGTCTCATTGACATAATAAAGATGTCCCTAAACCAGATGCTTGAAGAATGTATGATACAACGAGAAAAAGTATGGCTGGGGATGGACAGAGTCATGGATATCAGCCTCTGCCAAGCTCTCATACAGGCTGAGTAGCCCTTATCCAAAATGCTTAGGACCAAGAGTGTTCTGAATTTCGGATTTTGAATATTTGCAATATACAAATTGAGTGCCTCCGATCTGAAAAGTCGAAATCCGAAATGGTCCAAAATCTGAAATATTCTGAGTGGCAAGATCATGTTCAAAGGAAGTGCTCATTGGAACTGCTGCTCTGGAAGGCAGTTTCACATAATTCAGATAAAATGGCACCAGGAAATGAATGGTGACTACCCATACACTGGGCCATGGAAATGTCACATGAACGAGGCAAAAAACAGAAATAATTAAGTAACTCACAAACTGCCAAAACCTAGAAATATACCAAATGTCCTGCACTCTACTTTTTTCTCATCAGCCCAAGGCAATTACAGCCCTACGCCTCAGGGCACCAATGGACAAAAACCAAAAGTAGCTTATACAGTTAAAAAAAAAAAATCTTTGTAACTATAATAATGAAAATGGAAAAGAGAAAGAAAAATAACCCAAAGCACTGATGTGGCGCTTCATGGGCCATATTAAAATTTTTGAGACTTTTTCATAGGCACGAGGGAAAGTCACAGGACAGGTTTTAAGCAGAAGAGTGTCATGATTGGGTTCAAGGTTTTTAAACTACATGTAGAGAAGGGACAGAGGGAGACGGGGAAGGAGCCAGGGAGCGCAGAAGGGTGATTCAAGATGGGGCATGAGGCGGCGGATGGGCAGGAGGACGGTCAGGAAGTGAGGAGGGGTCCGGGACGACTCCTGGGCCCCCAGAGAGCCTGCCAGCATGATGACCCAGTGTCAGTAGCACAGGTTTTTGCACATGTGTCAAAACTCACGGAACTGGACACGTAAGATCGCAGGCACACTTCACTATATCTAGGTTTACCTTAATTTGAAGGAAAAAAGATAATGACTTCTCTTCCAGATCAAAGAATGACTTCCAGACCTCAGGCTTGGGGCAGGGCAGGGTGGGGGGCCCACTGGCTGGGCACGGGAAGCACAAGGGAGGAAACACATTTCTGGGATAAAATTACGCTGAGTTTAGGACACGCCACCCTTGAGGTGCCTGTGACACATCTCCATGAGGGTACCTCAGGGGCTCGTGGACATGAGTCTGGGACTCGAAGAAATTGGTATATTGGGGGAAGGCACATAAATTTGGGGCATCAGGCAAGCTCAGAGGAAGAAAGGGCAGGTTGGTCAGAAAAGGCAGAGGTGAAAAATAATCAAGGAGCCAAAGAGTGGCCAGAGAACTCGGACGAAATCCAGAAGCAGAGGGAGGTGGGGTGAAGGAGGTGGGGGCAGCTCCCTGAGACAAACGGTGTTTTGGGGGTTTTTTGTTTTTGTTTTTTTACAACTGTGCAAAAATATTCTTTATGTCCTTATATGAGTTATTGCAGAAGGCATTGTTATCATGGGAAATGTCAGCTCTAGGCGTCTTACTGCCCCGAAGACTTTCCAGTGGGACAAGGTGCGGAGGTGGAAGACAGTGATATTGATGATCCCCACCCTTTGTAGACAGAACGAGGCCAATGTGTGTGTTTCTTACTTTTTAACAAAGGGTGTTTTAAAGAAGCTGTGGAACCAAATGAACTAGAAATTTCTGAATGACAATGCTAATGATCCAGGAGAGGGGAGAGGTCAAAGAATCAGAGGCAGCAAAGCTCAAGGAGTAACATTCTGGGGAAAGCAGAGGAGCGGTCCAGAACACAATGGAATTTCGGAAAGGGCCTCTGATGTGAACGGGGCATTTTCTGCACCGGACAGGCTAGTCTCCCAGGGTTTTCTAGATCCAGTGCAGGTGTCAGCAAACCATAGCCTTCAATTCTGGTCTGCTGCCTGTTTTTATAAATAAAGTTTTATTGGAACACAGTCCAGCCCATCGCCTGCATACTATCCATGAGTGCTTTCGCACTGCCAGGGCAAAACTGAGTAGTTGTGACAGAGGTGGTCTTGCCATAAAGCCTAAAATACTTATATTCTCTGGGCCTTTACACAATACTTTTTGCTGTCACCCAACAATCAAATATTCCTCTTCCTGTGAATCAAATTTCTGTGGTTCACATGATTTTTTTCAAAATATTAATATAAATTGGATCACTCTCTCCCTTGCTAGACGACTTAGGAAACTTCTCTATTCGCCTAAAGGATTAAGTCCAAAGGTCTCAGCAAGCCAAACAAAGCTCTTATGGTATAAAGCTGTACCAGGAAGTAGGAATCTGTTCTGAAAATAAGACTTTGCTGTCAAAGAGATTGAAGTTCAAATCCTGTGTTTATTAATAACAGCTAACGTCTCTTTAGCAAGTCATTCAAGAGTGGTGCCTCGGTTTCCCAAAAGAAAATGCTTCTTGGGACCTCCCTGAGGATTAGACACAAATGAATCACTCAGTGAACTCCAGTGCCCCTTCTTTGCCTTTCCCACACTGTCTCCTTCATCGGCTGTTTTTCAGGACAGCCTGAGCCTGTCCCGTGCCTTGTTGTGCTCAGTACCTTTCTAACCCAGGACCTAAGTTTTGTTTAGCATTCCAATGCCATCACTACTAAATATATTTCTAGAAATAGAAAAAAACAAACACTCAATTATCATTCCAAGGTATAAAAGAAGAAATCGCTCCAGCTTTGAAGAACCTAAACACACATAGCAAGCAGAGATTCTGAACCAATAGTCACTCTATATATTTGCCCTTTGATTGGCAGCTGCTGAATGCTGGTCCCCTGCCTGACGCTGTCCTGGGTACCGGGCTGCAAAGACTTATTAGTCACAAGCCTTGCCTACACTGTGTACCTTAGAAGGTCATATATACTGAAACGACCATAGTAAACTAAACCCTGTCTACTCTAGACAAAGTATGAAAAACTAAAGTCAATGTCAGATATACTAGATCAACAAAATACTGACCTTATTAGATAGGAAAAAAATTCTCAAGTGAGTTTTAGCTTTCTATATACTTATATGTTTTATATATTTATATTTGAAACTATAATAGCATAAGCATGCATTTACGTGAGCACAAAGTGGTGAAATAAAATCAGAGCTTAAGAGGCTACAATCTTGAAAATGAGATCAAAGACAGAGGCTTAGACTAGAAGCCTAGAGACCTAGCATTGCTACCAAGCAGCTAGAGACCTTGGCCAAGTGATGTGTGCTCATAAAGTGAGAGAAAAATTAATCTACGAAGTCCTGCCTAGTTCCAAATAGGCTTATTTTCTGATTTTAAAGGCAATGGTCTAAGAATGTTTTAAAAGTAGTAAAACACATTGTATCCACCAGGGGGCAGACCATTCCCAAGGAAATCTAAACTGGGCCCCTGTTCCCGGCAATTCTTACTTTTACACTCAATTTTCTCTTAATTCCCACAGACCCAACCCCCACTAAAAATAAACTACTAGAGAGATCTTCTAAAACCAAAACACAATTTAATGAGAAATCTATTCTTAAAGTCTCTGTTTCCTGAGTTAAATTAGATAAATACAGCTACTCTTCACATCAACCTTACATATAATGGGAACTTTCTGTTTGGGACTCACCCTTCCCCCCCTTACTTTTAAATACCATGAAAATGCCAACCCCCTTCCGTTTTATTACACACATATATATATACACATGCACAATGATCTCATTTGATTTTTCACTTTCTTCCTAAGCTGCTCTGTCTACCAAGTGATATATTAGTCATGCTCACATTTTTTCCACTGAATGTAATAAACACAAGCAATTATAAACGGCAAATATCAAGTACCTTTAAGTGTGGACACCAATTTGATCCTCTTAAAATAGATTAAGTTCTCTCTCCTTCTGTTAATCTCATTAAATTATATTCTGTATGCTGAAATAACAACCTTAAATTCTAACTCCTGAACTTTTTATGAAGTCTTCTAAAAGAGCCCACAAATGCTGCTTCTGGTCATAAATCAAGTTATTTTATTGGGCATGTGAGTCTTAAAAGCTCTGTTTCTATATTAAGCAAGTAGCTTCGTTTTGATTAATTGCAGGTTTTAATGACCCCTATTTGCTTAACTGAATACACTGACAATCCTGCCAACTTGTTTCCGCATCCCAACACATTAGTGAGTGCACTGCCCATGTTTCCCTCCCCTTAGTTAGAGAGAGAGAGAATTCAGCTATCCGCATACATGTAACTGACATTTGTTAAAAAAGCAAGGAATCACCAAAAGGAGAAACTGCCAATAAGAAGAACACAATCGCTGAAAACTGTTTTTTGTGTGTGGCACCTGTAGATATCATAATAGAGCACCCACATCAAAGGGCTGTCAGAAGGTTTCCATACATTCATGCCTGGGAAGTTGCTGGCACAGCGTCCAACACACCATAACCCTTCGGCAAGCCTTAGCCATTTTTAAATAAAGTCTAAGTCATTGTTTCTTACCCATCTTCATTCTGACACCATATGGGACGGTGTGAACACTCTCCACTTCTCCTCCCAGGGTTTCAGCCAGGGGCCTACTAGGGCAGGTCTCCTCTACCACCATGGGGGGGTGGGGGGCTTCTCTAAGGGGCGCTGGGAAGAAAGGCTGAGCAGGCTCACTTGGACCCTTCTGGCTTGCTGTTCGCCATCTGGGAATTGGTTTCCCACAGTGATCGTGGCTACAGGTTACCTGGCTGTCCCCATGACTAGGTGGGTCTTTGTGTCCGTCTAATCTGGGGCTGAAATGGTTGTCAGCCCAATTGGCTGGAAGTCTGAAGCTGACATATGGCTCCCCATATGTCTCCTGTGCCTTCCTTCCATGGAAGCAGAAATCTGGAGGGGACAGAGGAAGGGTCTTTTTTTTTTACTGTCCTTCCCCAAATCCAAATAACCTTTTCCTCTTGAAATAACATAATAATTATTTTGCCAGAAGTTGGAGTAGAAAGCCATCTAGAACAGATGTCAAAATCTTCTTTCACACCTGCTTTGAATATCATCCAGGGGTGTGATTATCATCTCTAGAACATGATTCCAATATAAATAATTAATAAGAAGATCCAATAGGATGTCAACTGGAATATATGTGATGAGGTCAATTTGAATAATAATAAAAATTAAGAAATGCTTAAAAAATACATATTCTATTATTTTTTAGATAGTTCCTAGTAATAAAGGTTTTGACAGTGGGGGCTTCTAGTAGTTTATTTTAAAAACTGAGTAAGACTCGGCTAAAATAGACATGCCAAGTACCTTCACCCCATCAAAAGGATTAACTGAAATAAACACGCCCATGTATATTCCCTTTACTATATACATAAAAAGCTCCTGTTCTGTAACTCATTCAAAGGAAAACTTCTGGAGCACCCAATTACTAAAAAGTCTTAAATCCCGAGAGATTCTATCTAGAGTAACTTTATTACATTTAATACTAGTGAAAAAAGAAACCTGGTTCAAGTATATAAGCACTTTGACTGGTGTTCTAGAATATACAGAACATTTAAATTTGAAGGAACTGCTGTGCGAGCTTTCCTTGAATAGACAGAAGGACCCTGCTTCGTAACCGAACAAACCGAAGAAGAACAACTAAGGCAAATGGAAAAGTTGTTTAGAAAGGAACAGAGTGGAGTCACTATCCCGAGGACAAGAGCCAACCAAGGCGGTCCACCTGCTTTGCTAAGAGGGGGCTCCTGGTGTCTTCTGAAAGCTGTGGCTGCCAAGTTACCCAAAGGGACAACCCCCTCGGGGAAATTCGGGCTGCTATAAGCAAAAGCTTTCTGTCGCCAATGCTCTAAGCAGGTTAGGGCTGGGAGTGGCGGGGGCCTGGGGGACCCCTGTCTGCAGGCAAGTGCAAGTCAGTTGGTTCTGCCCAACCCCCACCCGCCGCTGCACCCGGGTGTCGCCGCCGTCCCACAGCGCCCCTCGCAGCCCCGCGCCAGCAGGCGGCGCCGGTGGTTACCTGATGAGGACGCACTGGTTGTCGTGGCGCTTCCACAGGCAGCGGTAGCACTCGTTGGCCACGGCGAAGATGTGCGGGGGCAGCTCGCCCAGGTGGCGCCGGCTGTAGCGCTCCATGGCGGCGCGCTCGTACAGCCCCGCGATGGGCTGGTAGGGGTTCACCGAGGCGATGATGGAGCCGATGTAGGTCTGCAGGCACAGGGGGACGCCGGCCGGTGACACGCGCGCCCGGGCGGGGGCCTCGCGGCACCGAGACCCACGGAGCGCGCGCGGGCGGGAGAGGGCAGGTCGTCGTCGTCTCTGTCCCTGCACCTCCTCTTGGGGACGAACTCTTTGACATTCCGTAAAAATGAATGGAGCCATTCCAAAAAAAAAAAAAAAAGGCTCTTGGGGAAAAGTGTGTAAGAGAAGGAAGATGGCACGGCAGCCCCGGCCCAAATCCCTGCTCCTGCTCCACGCTGACCGCCCTAACCCTCATCCCTTGTCTAAAACAAAGGGCTGTCCGGTTCTGTCTCCTTCCTCGGCAAGGGGCTTTGATGAAACAGTAGGGTTAAAAAAGTGACAATAGGCTGGGCATGGCGGCACACTCCTGCAATCCCAGCATTTAGGGAAGCTGGGATGGGAGGATCGCTTGAGGCCAGGAGTTCAAAACCAGCCTTGGCCACATAGCCAGAGCCCATCTCTACAAAAAAATTAAAAGAAAGAGAGAGAAAGAGAGAGAGAAAATTAGCTAGGCATGGTAGTGCACTTATAGTCCCAGCTACTCTGGAGGCTGAGGCATGAGGATCGTGCCAGCCCAGGACCTCCGGGCTATAGTGAGCCATGATTGCACTACTGTACTACAGCCTAGGTGAAAGAGTGAGGCCCTGACTTAAAAAAAAAAAAAAAAGTGACAGGAGAGACAAAGTAGAAAAGAGGTAAGCAGGAGTGGGGGGAGGAGAAAAGGAGAGGTGTGGTTTAATGGGTACAGAGCTGCTGTTTTGGGTGACGGGAAAGTTCTGCAGGTGGTTAGTAGCCATGGAGGCACAACACTGAATGTACTTAATGTCATTGAACTGTAAGCTTAAAAATAGCCAAAATGACAATTTTTATGTTATACAGAGTTAGCTATAGTTTTAAGACCATTTTGAAAATGCTAAGTATTCTTTCAGTAATCTCAACAGCCCATGAAGTACCATATAATTTATCTGGAACTTAAGATGACTGACAATCTTACTGATCTGGGACAAAACCAGGCTAGCAATTAAGCAACATCTTCAGAGCAGCAAAACCGAGACAACAGAGTTACCAAAGGTTAATGCCTGGGGCCCTCTCCATATGAACATAACTATTAGCTTGTACTTCTGCAAGAAATGTTAACTTGGTCTGGTTACCTGGTTTCCAGGTTCAAACACGACTAAGAAAGTAAATCAGAAGGGTAGAATCAGAGTGCTACAACCACCAAGCCACCTTTTATGGAGCTCGTGCACTGTGCCAAGGGTCTTGCGGGGAATGACAGGCTCATGTGTGTCCCCCAAATTCGCATGTTGAAGTCCTAACCCCTAGTATCTAAGAGTATGACTATAATTTGGAGACAGGGCCTTTGAAGAAGTGACTAAATTAAAATGAGGCCGTTCAGGTGGGCCCTAATCCAGTCCTTGTTAGAAGAAGAAATTTGGAAACAAAAAGATACCAGTGATACACATAGGGGGAAAAGAAATCAAAAAGAAAAAGCAAGCAAATGTAGACAAAAAGTCCAAACATCCTGTATCTGTCCCATATTATAGCCATTTGTAATAATTTTATACTCATAGTAACTGCCAGGAACATCAAGCAAAGTACTATAACTTCAGTATAACTTTTCAAATGTAAATAAGTCTATACAGGTTGAGTATCCCCAATCCAAACATCCAAAATCTGAAATGCTCTAAAATCCAAAACTTTTTGAGTGCCATCATGATGCTCAAAGAAAATGCTCATTGGAGTAGTTCAGATTTTCAGTATTAAGGATGCATAACTGGTAAGCATAATACAAATATTCTAAAATCCGGGGGTGGGGGGGATGCACCAAAATTCAAAACGCTTCTAGTCCAAGCATTTTGTATAAGGGATACCCAAACTGTAATATGTTTTGGAAATAATATGAACCCAAAAAAGTTTAAACACATAAAAGATATAACCATATGACCCAGCAATTCTATTCCCAGGTATGTACCAAAAAGACCTGAAAGCGGATACTCCAAACAAATTCTTGTATGCTTTTGTTCACAACCCCACTATTCACAATAGCCAAAAGGTTGAAACAACTCAAATGCCCATCATCAGATAAATGGATAAGATGTGACATATCCACATAGGGGAATAATATTTAAGTATAAAAAAGGAATAGAGCACTGATACATGCATGCTACAATATGAGTGAGCCTTGAAAACATACTAAGTTAAATAAGCCAGATACAAAAGTTCACATACCCAGAATATGTAAATCCATAGAAACAGAAAGACTGCAGTTGCTAGGAACAGCTGGAGGAAGGAATGGAGAGTGACTGCTTAATGGAGAGAGGGTTTCCATTTAAGGTGATGAAAATATTTTGGAACTAGACAGAGGTTGCTACTGTTTGAATATTTGTCCCTTCCTAAACTCATGCTGAAATTTAATTGCCATTGTAACAGTATTAAGAGATGGAGCCTTTAAGATGTGATTAGAGCCCCCATGAGTGGATTAATGCCATTATTGCAGAAATGGGTTAATTATTGCAGAGTTGGCTTCTGATAAAAAGATAAGTTCAGTCCCCATTCTCTCTGTCTCAAACCCTTCCTTGCCATGTGATGCCTCTTGGCATGATGCAGCAAGAAGGCCTGACCAGATGCCAGTGCTATGCTCTTGGACTTCCCAGTCTCCAGAACCACGAGCCAAACAAACTTGTTTCTTATAATCACCACTGTGGGTATTCTGTTGTAGCAGCAGAAAATGGACTAAGACAGAGGTCCTGATAATACAACATTGTGAATGTACTAAATGCCACCGAACTGTACACTTTAAAATGGTTAATTCTATGTTAAGTGAATGCCACCCTAATTAGGAGAAAAAAATGTGATACTTTCATGAGTAAATGTTCATGTCCTTGGAAATATCCACTCTTTAGAAAGACTATGTCAGAGCACCGTGGGGAAGATTTAGCCAGAAACAAAGAGGGAAGCTGCTCCTTTCCCTGCAGAAGGAAAGTGTCCTACGCCTGAGGGTACCACACACCCTCCACCGATGCCTGGACACAGATATTCCAATGACTCCTTTTATGTCAACTCTTCACACAGGTGAGGAGGCAGGCAGGCAATGCTTGAATACTGGCCCCGTCCTCTACTTTGTTTAAAATGTCAGGCTTGTTTTCTCTCTCTTTGGTAGTTGTATACATTATTATTGTTTTTATTGTGTTAATGTCAAAAATGTTTCTTTTTACTGTGAAATATATTATTTTTTTCCCCTACTATAGCAGAAGTCAAAATAGGACTGTTACTCTATATACAGCCAGGTAGGGCAACAGTTAACCAAGCCAACAATCAATGTGGTGATCTGAACTAAGCACACGTCAGGCCTTGTCCTCAGTTATAAGTAGAATATAAGAGTCACAGTTAAAGGGATTAAGTTGATTATTAAATTTACTTAATTTAGTATTAAGGATATTCACCCATCATTAACACACCTTTTAAAAAAATGATACACCTATGCCTTGGAAATTTTGCATGCCCTGTTCATAACATGTTTGTATGGTTACTATAAAATTCTGAGATGAGCCCTTTTTTCTTAACATATTGATTTACCCATAAAACCGTCATTAATTCTAGACTCCTTATTACATAAGTCTTCTTTGAAAGAATGATCACTTCGGTTAAAATCTCACAGCCATGTTACCTCCTCCTAACTGGGGAAATTCAATAGTTGCAGAGTAGCTTTTTAAGACACTGCCGATAATGACAGTGTGGGTGGCACAGGTTCTGAATGGGGGGAGCAGACACAGTGGCATGAAGCTTGTCAGCAAAGGTGAAGATGCAACATCCAAATGGTTGCCCACCTAATTTCGTTTTTACAGTAATTCGCACTGCACCTTGCCCAATTAAACAGTTTTAAAGCGTTTCAGAACGGCAGCTGCAGACACAGCCCAGAAGCCAAAGTCCACGTGTCCTCTCCACCCCATCACAGTGCTGCTAGGGCAGGAAGGAAGCCGGGCAGCTTAACAACAGAGGCTCTGCATGGAGGCGGCTTGCAGAATTAGTACTTGCTAGCGGCCATGCATGCTGGACCCCACAAAAAACTTCACGATACTCTTCCCTGCTGAGTCCAGTCACTACCACACTGCACCAGTGCCACCAATCTGTTTGGCAGCAGGGACCAGTTTCATGGAAGATAATCTTTCTACGGAACGAGGTTGGGGGTGGGTGGGGGTGGAGCTCAGGCGGCCATGAGAGCCATGGGGAGCGCCCACAGACGAAGTACAGAGAAATACCAATGAAGCTTTGCTCCCTCACCAGCCGCTCACCTCCTGCTGTGCGGCCCCAGTTCCTAAGTTTCACGGGAGACAATTTTTCCGTGGACCAGGACTGGGGACTGGGGGTTGGGGACCGCAGTACTAAGTCACTATCTTTCAGAAGAGAAGAAAACCGTGTGTGGCATGAAATGGAACACTTTAACAAACGGGCTCAAAAAGCACATAGCTTGAGGGTGAAAAGACCAAAACTATCAAAATTGGATTAGTTATAGGAAGACATTGGTTCCAGCCAATGAGCACCACACTCTGGCGGCCGTGCACTTTTCCTAAACAGCACTGACCTTCATGTGTGACTCTCACTATGAGATGTTGAAGACACATTCCTCATCTGCCAGTCAGCCAAGACAGTGACCATGAAGAAAACACAGTCCCTTATTATTACACATTGTCAAGAAATTAAAACTTATACATAAATATTGTCTATAACAGACTTTTAGTGCTTTATGCAAGAAAGCCTCAATTTTGCTCACTTTGATGGGAAACTTCTGAAGGGCACAGCACATACCCTTGAGTTTTTTTGTTTTTTTTTTTTTTTGAGACAGAGTCTCACTTTGTTGCCCAGGCTAGATTGAGTGCCGTGGCATCAGCCTAGCTCACAGCAACCTCAATCTCCTGGGCTCAAGCGATCCTACTGTCTCAGCCTCCTGAGTAGCTGGGACTACAGGCATGCGCCACCATGCTCGGCTAATTTTTCCTATATATATTTTTAGTTGATCAATTAATTTCTTTCTATTTTTAGTAGAGACGGGGTCTCACTCAGGCTGGTTTTGAACTCCCGACCTTGAGCAATCCACCGGCCTCGGCCTCCCAGAGTGCTAGGATTACAGGCTTGAGCCACCGCGCCCGGCCTGCCCTTGAGTTCTTAAACTCAGATTGGTGTGCCCGGTTTAATCTTTTTTGAGGTTTGTGGACTCATTCAGGCTCTCAGCCCATAAACACGATGCCACACACAGCAAAGGAGGAAGGCACTGTCTTCTAATCTACGCTAATTCCACCCCAGGTTCCTCAGCTTCCGCTGTTCTCCCATCTGCCTCACTGCTCCTTCTCAACCTTGCCTGTATTCTCCACCGTGGCAATGTTTGAGGGAGGCCCCAAATCTCCTGTGGAATAAAAGGCTGAAGGCTTTTCCTCCTACAGTCTGCTCTGTCAGGGCAATGGCTGAAGGCGTTGAAAAGTGTTTGCAGATGAAAGGTGGTTTTGCTGCATCATTTAATGGACGGTCCCCAGCCAGGCTTTTACTTTATTTTTCATTTTATACACCATACAATGTATCTAATGAAAAAAACATTTTTTTCCCAAAATGATTTGCATTTCAAGTTTTAAAACGTACTGCCTTTCAAGCTAAGTAATAAATTAAAGTATGAGCACCTTAGAAGATGCCTGCCTCAAATTCATGACAATCCTTTATGTCTCATGATCCACTTTTATAGCTTTAAATCAGACCATGAGTTGAATTTCCCCAAATTCCTTAAAAACATTCAGGATACTTCTCCTTGTTGGGTAGAGAGACAGCACTTTTGTATAAAATAAACAGCTGCACCTGATTTTAAAAGATCAAGCATTTAATGCTATATGGCTATATTCCAACATGACTCTTCCAAAGAATGTAGGTGCTAATATTGTGGTCCTTCTCATTTTGTGACTGGGGCTTCCAACATAGAAAACTCATATTCTTAAAAAAAAATTCTAAACCTGTAATTTAGACCATATGTAATACTCTAAACAAAGTAAAAACATACACTCATACGATGTCCTGGATCTGTTGTTTTCAAGGTTTTCCTTAAATCCGTGTTCTCCAAGCATTTTCTTGTTCTCTTTTGCATATTTCCACTTGATTCAAGAATGCTTTCTCAAACTTTCTACAGTGTCTAAAAAATACTCTGTATAAAACAGCCAAAAAGGTGGAAGCAGCCCAAGTGCCCATTGAAAAATGAATGGATGAGGCCGGGCGCGGTGGCTCACGCCTGTAATCCTAGCACTCTGGGAGGCCGAGGCGGGAGGATCACTCAAGGTCAGGAGTTCGAAACCAGCCCGAGCAAGAGCGAGACCTCCATCTCTACTAAAAATACAAAGAAATGAATTGGCAAACTAAAAATATATAGAAAAAAAAATTACCAGGCATGGTGGCACATGCCTGTAGTCCCAGCTACTCGGCAGGCTGAGGCAGAAGGATCACCTGATCCCAGGAGTTTGAGGTTGCTGTGAGCTAGGCTGACACCACAGCACTCTAGCCCGGGCAACAGAGTGAGACTCTGTCTCAAAAAAAAAAAAAAAAAATTAATGGATGAATAAAATGTGGTATACCCATACCATAGAATCATTCAGCCCTAAAGGTATTGAAATCTAGACACATGCTACAACAGGGATGAACCCTGAAGACATTACACTAAGTGAAACAAGCCAGTTACAAAGAGACAAATACTGTCTTATTCAAGGTTTCTAGGCTAGTCAAATTCATACAGATGGTAGAGTGGCACTTGCCAAGGGTTGGGGGAAGGAGAATGGGGAGATATTGTTTAATGAGTATAGTATTTCAGTTTTGCAGGATGAAAAGCATTCTGCAGATTGTTACACAATAATGTAAATGTGCTTAACACTACTAAACTGTACAATTTAAAATAGGTAAGACTGTAAATTTATTGTTATGTGTATTTTACCACAATTAAAATTTCTTTAATTTAAAAAAAGGAAAAAAAAACTACTATTAAGTAATACTGAGAACTTTGGTACTGGATAGCATACATTAATCTGTTTTTCTAAGTGTGAAGAGAGATTTAAAAGCAAGCATAGACTTGAAGCGTAAATAACGAGAAGCATTATGCTCCTTAACCTTAATAAAAAGTTTTAAGATACATACTTCCAAATTTTAACTCAAATTAAGAAACAAAAATGCTCTGGTGACAAATTATAGACCTCTCAGTACTGGGGAGAACAAAAAGCATTGAGATTTTCAGGGAGAAAATAATCTTATTAGAGTTTAAACAATTAATAAATGTTATGTCATGGCTGGCATTAAATTCAACAAATGAACTTCCACATACCAACAGGGACATCAACCAGACATAATTGAAGCTAAAACTCAACAATCTGAAATCTCTTCTTAAAAAAAGACAAAGAATAATGTAAAATGTGTGTCTGGCTGGTATGGAGAGAAAACCTGATTTTTTATTTTTATTTTTTAAGATTATAGGAAACTTTGCCTCCCCAAGTAATTAAAATGTCTCCCTTTAGAGTATGTACCTATATTTACTACTGGGTTGGTAAGTAAGGCTCTTAAATCATGAATGCACAAAGTTTTACTCTTTCACCTTCTCACTAATGACCTAAGTCATTGCTTAAAAGTTTCTGAGCTTCAGAAAGTTCTTCCTTTTCACAGGATTTTAAATGATAATTAAGCCCACAAGCTTCCAAAACAACTTTAACTGACAGTTGGTAATCCAAGAGGATTGTTTACAGATCAGCACACCCCTCATTTGTTCCTCTTTAACCTTGTGATGGGCAGGCAGGGTCAGTGCTGCTGCCTCAGCTGACGGACAAAGGAACAAAGGGACAGCAAAATGCTGTCCCTACAGTCCCAGAACTCGTGGGGAACAGAAGGCCGGGAAACTGGACTGGACAGTGAGGCACGCTGTGAATACACAGCACACGCCTTCACCATCCACCCACCGGCCCAGCTCTGCCAGGCTCCTCGCCAGAGGCCAGTGTCATCCGAGTCCTGTGTGCTCCTCTAGAGCCCAGCCACCCTCTCCCTCCATCCACGCCGTCCTGGTCTGCTCAGGGCCTCACCGACCTTCAGCTGGATTTCCACAAAGCCTGTTTCCTCCACCATTTCCCTCATGGTCTTGCCACCTCGATCCAATCACCCAAAGGGGTGACAGAACAGCGTAAGTCCTAACGAATTATTGTTATAACAGGTTACCCAAGGGGGTGGGGAGCCTTTGCCCATGTTAGGATCTTTACTTACTATTGAGTTTTTGCTGTGTGTGCCCAGTGGCACTTCTGAACCTGCTGAAACCTGCTGAAAATAAAATAGCAACCACAGTAATAGTTCCCAGTAGAAAGGACAAAAATAAGGACATGTTATTCCCCACCCCCTGCCTGCTCCCACTATCCTAAATATCCCACCTCACTCTTCACTTCGCATGCGTGACTCTGTCACTAAAATGCAGGCTGCATGTTTAGGAGGCTCACGGAATCATAGGCAAGTTCCACACGCAATGTTCAGCAGCAGTGGCAGTTGGGGAGGGGGCGGGGCAAGCCTGGCTGTCAAGTATCAAGTGAAGGGAAGATGAAGTGTGGTGACAAATCCTAAGGGCTGTAAGACAGCATTTGCGGTGTGCTCACATCATTTCTCACTCTATAAAAAGGTATTATTACTGCTCCACAAATGGCCGTGGCGACTCCATGCAGCTTGAGACGGCTGGCACACGCAGCTCCTCAGCGAGAGGCGGGGCCAGGTACCGGTTTCCTCATGTTGGATTCCAAATGCCACAAGAATAAATAGCCCGGTCATTTTAACGGCTTTTTCAGAAATAGAAAGTGCATTCTATTTTGAAGCACATTTTCTGGTCAGAAAAGTTCCACATAACTCACCCAAGAATACCCATTTCCTTGCCCATTTTAATAATTTGGAACAGCTGTAGCACATACCGCTTAAAAATGTTGGGAGAAACTCATTGCACTTCAATCCATAATCCACCCATTCAAGGCTTTCAAAGGGGGGATAATATCTAGTATCTAACTTAGTACCTAACTCCCTATCAACCCCCTCCCCCAAAAAATCAAGTATCATTTGACTTCACTATGCATATGTATACCAAAACACCATGTTGTACACCTTAAATACACGTGATAAATTTTTTTTTTAAAAAATCAAGTATAACTAAGAAAACTTAAAATGACCCAGTGGCTTCTTTCTGAGACAGTCTAATTGTGGCTACAAAAGGACCCACAATGCCGGTGGGATGTCACATTTCCATCACAGGAATAGCTCACCTAGACATGGTTTGGTCCTGGAACTATTAATAGCTCCCCTGGCACACGCTGGGCCCAGGATTCTGATCAGTGGTTACAAGGCATCCTCTGTTACCCTACATGATTACTACGCCAAAGTGCCACATAAATCAGAGGTATTTATTATTGCTATTGTTATTGTTAATGAAGATAAAACCACAACTGCTTTTTTCATCATGTGGTCCTGAAAAGCTAGACATAGATAAGTGACTTGAAATGCACAAGGGAAACTGATTATTAAAGTCAGCGCCATGGCAGACTTTCCTAAGGGGAAACATTGTTAGGAAGTGGGAGTCACATTATCCAGATTTATCTCCTACCCACCATTCCCCCTCTTTCCTTCTCTCTCAATCATCTTAGCTAAATACGGCAATGACGGACTTCCTAAATCATTACCCTGAGCGCAACTTCGGCTTTAAGTTATAGATCCGTATAGTCAATGGTCCACTGGACATCTTCCCTTGCTTGGATGTCCCTTAGACGGCTCAAACTCAGCATGGTGAAGACTAACCTCCCCCAAACACCTGTTTCCTCTTGACAAATGGTCAACCAAAACGGGTAATCCAGTAATCCTATTTAAATTCAGCCTATTTGCCCCCCAAACCCAATAACACACATGGATTCGACGTCTTAATGTCCCACACCCTAACTCTCCCTGGCTGGGAACCTCTCATTCCCCACATCTGGTTTACTGGTCACCTCTCGTCCCGGACCTGATTCCTCCTGCACTCATCCACCACCGTGCGGCTGAGCGAATTTCCCCAAAACTCATGTGTAAAGTTGTCCCCTACAGCTTTCATGACCCAGCTCAAGCTCACTAACTTGCACAGAGCAAGTCCTTCCTCCACTATTCTCGACCACCTTACCAGCCGCCAGCATGCAACCTTCGTTCCAGCGTCCACAGTGTCCTGCACTGCATATTAAATAACAATGCATCGTGCTGTTTCATGTCTTTCCACAAGACATTCTCTGCTGCCAAGAGACACACCCTCCTTCTTGGCCAAATTCCCCTACAAAAGCTCAAAACTCAGCACTGCTAGTGCCTTGGCTGGAATCATTTTCTGCCCCTCTCTTCCCTTCCTCATTCTGATGTTCATTCTTTGTGCTCCCAAGTAAGTATTTTTATCACACTCACTGTTACCCTGAGCTACTGTCAAGGGTTTACTTGCGCCTGTGTTCACCAATTAATTGTCTTTCATTTATTCAATCTTTCAACAAACCATTACTGTGAACAAGAGTAACTCTGCATCCTTGAGCCTCGCCTAGCATGAGCCCGGTACCAGGCAAGGCAGCATCGCTGTACCTTATAACAAAATTGTTTGCCATGGGCCAATTAAACAATTACAAACATTTTAAAACAATTTTTAAAAAGCCGTTAAGCATTCGAGTTTGTTGAAAAGAAAACCATCACAGCAGATAAGCTGTTAGCTGAAGTCAAGCTCTTAAATTTAGAAATGTTGGCATTTCCATTTCCATTGAGTGAATTTCTGACTAAAATTTCCTCCCTGTTGAAAGGAATCTGAACCCAAGGAAAGACAAGAAAGAAAAAAAAAAAAAAGAAAATCCACAGAAAACAAAGTTCCTAATTGCCACTCTTGTGTGCTGATGTGGAAGTCACCACCCCAGAGCATAAATGTTTGGTAAAGTTTAAAAATACGTGTAGTCAGACAGATGGTTACAATCATCCTTTGGCAACACGAGTCTTGATTTCATGTGAAAAAAGAAAAAAAAATCCCAAAAAACAAGAACCTCCTGACAAACCGCACCGTGTTCAGCTGTTCCTGGTATGAGTCCCAGGCCAAGACTGTGCTAACCAACCATCCAGACTCCAGGCCATCCTGCAGCCATGAGAGACACGCTGTTACTTGACACTAGCTTCGGAAAGGGATGGAAACGAACCAAAAAAAGTCTACCCTGGACTCAACCCAAGGAAATGAGACACAGATTTCGATTTGCATGGCCCGCACACAGCACACTCCAAGGCAGGGTCTATGCCCAGTCTTAACCGAGCAAGCAGCCCATGATTTCCCCGCAGGTGAACTCACTCCAACCGCCTGCTCAAATCAATAAGCCTCTGGCTGGCTGGTGCCTGCTCACACGTTATGCTCGACAGAGGCGGCCTTCAAAGTTAATTCAGGAACAACATCAAACACATCTGCAGATTCGGGCTGGGATGCCACCTCACCAAAGGAGGATATTTTTGAAACACCTAAAAATACACGAGCTGTGAAGCATCCTCTGTGCTTACGGAAGCATTTATCTTTAGACACAGCCCCAACTGCTTAAAAATGGGCTCCTTTGATTCCGATCTCTGCATTGTTTGTTCCATAAAACCAACAAACTAACCAAAGGGCTGGGTGGAACAGAGAACGGCTTCCTCTGGAGCCATGCTCGACACCATAATTGTAGGCGAGCTCTGCCGCTCCCCCGTGATGTGGTTTGGAGCATTCCTCGGAGACTGGCACAGGAGTCTCCTCCAGGCAGCTGACCCGGAGCTGGACGATCCCCGGGATGGAGGGACTGCGCTTCTCCCTGCCATCGGGCAGGAAACAAAACTGCCACGCCTCGGAGGTTGGCAGTGCCTGCACTCTGGACACGGAGTTTACCTTCAGCACAACAGAAACCTCGTCTGCCCTTGTCGACACTGTGTTGAGATGCTGGGAACATAACAATTTGAGACGATCAAGACGCCACAGAACACAGAAGACAGGCACCCAAAACACACTCGTTTGTCTCACGCCCCTTAAGAGCCACCAGGTCTGTAAGAAGCTTGTTTTCATGGCCACTGGGCTTGGCAAGGCCAGGCATGAGCAAAACTAAGCGTCTTCACCCCCCACCCCACCCGCTCACGACCTGCTCTCTCACTCCTCCCATCTCTGCCCTGGGCTCAGACCCTCATGTCCTCCCCATAGAATCGCTGTGACACTCTCCCGGCCCGTCTGCCCTTTCTAGTCCCATCTCCTATCACCTCCCTCTCAACTCCTCTAAAATTTTCCTCAGGAAATTTCTCCCTTCAAAAGCCTTGAACAAAGACAGCGGGATCTCTGTACTGTTAATATCAACCCCAAACTTTCCAGATTAGCTCTAGGTAAGGGAGAGCTTCTCCACCCCGGCTACATCGACACCCTGGACTGGAGAGTTCTCTGTCGCAGGGCTGTCCCCGGGCACTGCAGGACGTCCGGCCGCGCCTTGACCTCTACTCGCTGGATGCCGTTAGCATCCCGTGACTCTGGCCATGACAACCGGAACGTCCTCAGATAATGCCAAATGCCCGCCGGGGGCAGAATCATTCTGGTTGAGCACCAAAGCTTTAAGGCGTTCTAACCCTGCCCTGCCCACTCATGTAAGGTTCCCCCAAAATCGTCTGATTCCATGAGCAAAGGCGACCTTCTCCGAAAGCAGTGGAGCCATCCCACCAAACTCACGATCTCCATCTTCGTGGATGGGGTTCCACTGGCCTCTTCTCCTAACCAATTCTTTTCTTTTTTTTTTTTTTGAGACAGAGTCTCACTTTGTTGCCCAGGCTAGAGTGAGTGCCGTGGCGTCAGCCTAGCTCACAGCAACCTCAAACTCCTGGGCTCAAGCAATCCTCCTGCCTCAGCCTCCCGAGTAGCTGGGACTACAGGCATGCGCCACCATGCCCGGCTAATTTTTTCTATATATATGTTAGTTGGCCAATTAATTTCTTTCTATTTATAGTAGAGACAGGGTCTCGCTCTTGCTCAGGCTGGTTTCGAACTCCTGAACTCGAGCAATCCGCCCTCCTTGGCCTCCCAGGGTGCTAGGATTACAGGCGTGAGCCACCGCGCCCGGCCTCCTAACCAATTCTTATCCCACCTTTGTAGTGTCATCACTGTCACCCCCTCCACAGGACTTTCTGACCCACTTACAGGCTATGTCTTGGCACTACGAACACACACCTGCCCTCCTCTCCTTAAGTCTTTAGGAACTTGCAGGTGTGAGCACTGGTCCTCACCAGGTCTTATCAGATGGCGGGAAGAAACAGAGGAGGCTGGGACCCTCATCAGACCCTCTCCAGGGAGGGGCACAATCAGGAGAACCTACCTCCCCTCTGGCAAAGGGCTGGAAGCCTGGGGTTGGGAGCTGGGAGCCGGAGTGCTGAGCTGGACTCAAGTCGGGAAGTCCCCAGAGGGTGGGAAAAGTGGACAAGAGCCCGGGGTTGTAGGAGGGGACTCCCGCTGTAGGGCACAAGCAGTATGGAAAGAGTGGCACTGCTCTAACCCTGGTGTTGGATCCACGCTGGATCACTCGGCCCTAAGACTAAGACACTGACATCAAAGTCTGCGTGGCATTTGTCCCCTCAAGGACAAGCCTGGGGCAGGGGTACACCCATAGCAACAGCGAAGGGCCCAGCTGTAAGGTTTCAGGGCTTCACGGACAGGGTCACAAGCACATCTGTGTCACCCTCACACAACTTGGCACTCAGTGGGAGACTTCCTTCTATTGTTCAAGTCTGTGTGCCGGGAGCTGGCCTTGGTTTTATCTCGACACTAAGTTGCAAGCTTTGAAGGAGGGATGATGTTATAAACCTGTAAATCCCCCTCAACACGCACCAAAGCCAAGCAGGAACTTTCTAAATAAGCTCTGGTTGGTATGAGATGAGTAAGAAGGAGGGAAAGGTAGAAAAGGTTAAAGTTTCTAGAGCAGGCATCCTCAAACTACGGACCGTGGTCCACATACGGGACACCTAGCACATTTATCTGGCCTCTGGGTGTTTTTGCCACCGCTGGCTGTCCTGCTTAGCAGCTGACTCATACTGCGCCCACAGTGCGCACTCTCCAACGGTCTGAGGGACAGTGAACTGGCCCCCCTAAAAAGTCTGAGGACCCCTGTTCTAGAGCTTCCACTTATTTTAAAACATCCTTGTCAGGTAGCAGGGTTATGGAATCTGACCTTTTAAAAAACATAAATTTAACAAACAGATTTTTAGAAAGATTACATTATTAATACAGAGCCAAAGAGGAGGTTGGTTAGGAGAGAAAAAAGGCAGATCGACTCTGATTTGTTTATTCTGAGTGCTTTTACCTTTCTATCGATTTTTATCCCATTTCAACGGAGGATGCCAAAAGCTAGGAAAAATATATATTTTACTGGGTTCTAATAAAGTCCTTAGACAAAAAGACTGGTCCTGAAGGAGAAAAAGGTAATGTTCCTTCTTAGGAGAGGACAGGAGACCTCTCTACCTGGAGATGAGTCAACTCGCCAGCAGCCAGCTCACGGTCTCCCTGCAGAGACACCCACACTCAGCCCAGAACCTGTGACCAGGTGCTGTTACGAGACTAAGAGACTTTACAGACGCGATCAGGTTATGAACCCTGAGTTGGGGAGGTTACCCAGGTGACCCAGGGAGATTGCTCAGGTGGGCCCATTCTAAACACCTGAGTCCTTAAAAGTGGACAACCTTTCATGGCTGCAGTCAGAGAGCGGGAAAGAGGAGAAGGGAGGAGGAGAAGAGATTTGAAGCTACAAGAAGGACTGGATCTATGGTGACTAGCCCTGAAGACGAAGGAAGGGGACCATATATCAGGGGACCAGGGAATACAGGTGGCCTCTAGATGCTGGGAATAGGCCTCAGGCGACAGTCAGCAAGAAAACAAGGACCTCAGTCCTACAACGGTGAGTAACTGAATTCATCCAATAGCTAGAATGAGCCAGAAATGGATCCCACCCCCAGAGCCTCCAGAAAGGGACACAGCCCTGCCAGCACTTTGATTTTGGCCTCCAAAGATCCCTATCAGACTTAGGACCTACATAAGTGTAAGAGAATACATTTGTTGTTTCAAGCTGGTATATTTATGATAATTTGTTATGCATCAATAGAAAACTAATACGACACCTCTGGCACCATGCAGTTAATTTTTGTCTTGTAAAGATACAGATGGGCATCACTTGGAGCCGGGATACAAGGTGGGGAGCTGTGGCTCTTCTGACAGGTGGCGGTCTTGTTTCCATGCCAGGAGCGTCTGGTAGGTACTGGCAGACGCAAATACTCCTGCAAATAGCTTCAATGGTCATAAGAAAATCGTGGTGGCTGCTCCACAGATAATAATACAATTATGCACGTCTCAAAAGGAAGGCATACAAGGGCATAATTAACTGAACTGAGCTGCAAATTGGATGCACAAAATTCCTGTGGTTTTCCCTTAAAAGAGAGGAAAAAGACTATCATCCCAAGACCAAGATCCTATTCATAGTATTTATTGGGCAATTTAGCTGTCAAGTTTAACAACATTATCATGGAAAGAGGAAAAGCACAAATTTTTTAAAAGGCTCTGTCTTTTAAACTCAATGAGTAGTTGTTTTCTTTCTAATTGACTTTTTCTTGACTATTGAAAATATATAATAAGAACTTGTATCTAGCTGTGCTTGGCAGTACACTTATAGTTCCAAATACACAGGAGGCTGAGGTGGGAGGACCACTTGAGTCCAGGAGTTTGAGACCAGCCTAGACAACATAGTGACACTTTCTCTCTCTCTCTCTCACACACACACACACACATACACGCACAAGCCTTAGGTCTTTCCTTTAAAGATAGAAGAGTACGAGTTTGGAAATACGAGTTGAGTATTTCTTAAACAAAATGCTGGGAACCAGAAGTGTTACAGATTTCAGATTTTTTTTGGATGTTGGAATATTTCCATTATACTTACCAGCTGAGTATCCTAAATTCAAAAACCTGAAATACTCCAGCAAGCATTTCCTTTCAGCATCATGTCTGTGCTCAAAAAGTTTTGGATTCTGGAGCATTTCAGATTTCGAACTTTTGCATTAGGGATACTCAACCTGAACTTACCTACAAGAGACAAATACCAACAAACATTTTTTAAAATCTAGCCTCACATTTTATTATCAACTACAACAGACTATCTGTTATACGAAAGGCATTTATTTTACGAACATTTATTGCATAATTACCAGGCACCTGGCATTGTCCTTGGCTCAAAGAAGACAAAATAAGTCCTTGACAAACCTAGCAAGGAAAATGCTATGTAAACAAATAGTTACATGACACTGTCAGATTCTTAATAATAAAAACACACTCACAGGGCAGTGGTAACATGGATACCTGTGTACTGGGTGTTCTATGGGAAGAAGATGGTTAGTTCACTGCTCACGTACAAGGAGATTTTTGAGATGGAAACAGAGGAATAAATAAGGCACATTCTGCCAGCACATGCAAAACACAGAATACAGAGCCACTTTTACATAAACATGTATAAACATTACCTTTTCCGAACATATGGAAAATATTTTAATCTAAAGACTTAGGGTAAGCAAGCTCAGCATGTCAGAGGACTACAACACGATTGAATTTCTCTCGACAGGGCTGTCTGAAAACATTTGGCAAGCATTATCTGGCAAAAATGACATTTTCACAATGTCAAAAAAAAGGGCGAATACATTCTTTTTTAAGCTGAGGAAAATTAAGCATCAAACCCACAAATATCTAATTTTTCTTTTTGCCTAACTCTTCTTTCCCAGTCTAAGGGGAGATAAGTTGGAGGCACCTGAACACTAAGCATGCCCTGAGTTTCAGCTCCTTCTATCCAACTTCGAGGCTGATATTATTATTAATCGTAATCACAAACACATTGGCAAATCTAAATGTAACTCCTAAAGCATAAAATTACTAAAAGATCAAGGGTTTTGAAAGTACTATAATTTTGGATTTTTAAGAAAACTATAGGTTTGAACTTGACAAGAAAAATAAACATATAAGCAGTTGCTCCAGTTTACTATAAAGACTTACAAACAAGCAGTTGGAAAAAGGGTAGAATGTGCAGGTCAATCCATCTCGACAGAGAGTGTAATATCTGTACTTTAATGTCAAACGCGTTATTATGGAAGTGATTTTTAAATGTGACTTTATAATATAAGTATGGTCACATTTCATAAAAGTTGAGAGAAAAATGTGCATGGCTACTTTTTATGGCTAGTTCTCCACTCACCTAGCAAACCAGGAATCCCGTGACTTAGAATGACAGGTTTCCTTGAATGCAAATATCTCCCAGGGTGGGCTCCAGAGCCAGAAAAATAAATGAAAATCCATAAAAAGAGAAAAGTCAAGAAAAAGAAAGAGCTCAAGCTCAAGTACTCATGTCTGCAAGTCAACATTTTCCCTGAAGCTCTGAGGAAGTCAAACAACACCACAGGACTTCTTTGCGTCACAGAACACTTACAAATGCAATACAACAGAGTGTATTCACAAGAAGAAAGGTCCAATTACCTCGAGGTGCAGAAGAACCTTCAACAGAAAGTAAATCCCCTGTAATGAAATCTAGGCAAAAAACACTAGGAAAACATGAGTTATTGAACCAAGTTCCTAATTTGGCAAAACCCTTGAATGAATAGTTTTACTTAGATTAACTTGAGGTTCTCAAAAGGCAGGAAGTATTCTCTGAATCCCAAAGTATGCATTCACTCAAAACTTCAGGGATTTTTTTAAAGGTGTTACAAAGGGAACTTACATAGATTTGATTCCTCTTGTATCTCTGGAATAAATTATACATGATGGAGCCGCCATGCAGCTCTGTCAGGGAGGCCATGTTGTCCACGCCCTCCTCATCTGTGGCGTGCATGGCAGTCACCTTCTGGTGGGTAATCGTGCTCTGCTTGTAAGTGAATACCTGAGGGAGAGAAACGAATTCAATTTATTTAGTTGTTAGCCGTAAGTGATTTTCCTAGAAATTTTCCAAACTTGACAATATAATCTCAGTATAATCTCAGCAAAAAGATCCTCAATTGGGGAATACAAAATATACTGCAAGGAACTTTTTCATTTTCTTTATGTCACCTATATATTTCTTTTCTTTTCTTTCTTTTTTTTTTTAGCGTATTATGGGGGTACAAGTGTTAAGGTTACATATATTGCCTGAGCCCCTCTCCCCCCTCGAGTAAGAGCTTCAAGCGTGTCCATCCCCCAAACGTTGCACATCTTACTCGTTGTGGTTGTATATACCCAATCCCCTCCTCCCCCCTCCGACCCTCCCGACACCGGATAAATGTTATTCCAATATGCCCGATAAATGTTACTCCTATATGTCCACCACTTAGGCGTTGATCCGTTAATACCAATTTGTTGGTGAGTACATGTGGTGCTGGTTTTTCCATTCTTGAGATACTTCACTTAGTAGAATGGGTTCCAGCTGTATCCAGGAATATACAAGAGGTGCTATATCACCATTGTTTCTTAAAGCTGAGTAGTATTCCATGGTATACCTATACCACATTTTATTAATCCACTCATGAATTGATGGGCACTTGGGTTGTTTCCACAGCTTTGCAATTGTGAATTGTGCTGCCATAAACATTTGAGTGCAGGTGTCTTTTTTGTAGACTTTCATTGGATCTTTTGGGTAGATGCCCAGTAGTTCACCTATATATTTCTAAAGGAAGTAATTGTTTTGACAATAATGATATGTTCCTAAAAGACATTATTTCAAAGACTAACCATCCTTTGAGAATCGTAGAAATTATACACTTTCAGTTCACTTCTCTGCCTATTTCTCCAATTGATATAAATCATTAACAGTTAAGAAACTGGTCAAGTTTTTAGAAAGTAATTTGGTTTCCCGACATGATGTTCACATTGGATCATATGATAATTTTGAAGTTTCATGACAAAGTTCTACAATTTAACGGTTAAATAATTTAAAAGCATTAAGCATATTACATAAATTCATATTTACAGTAGTCCCTATATCTGCTCAAAGGCTGGAGCACATCATCACAGGAATGTTGAGAAAATATCCTTGAACAATATTCCCTCTCAACTGTGATACACAGCATTCATGTGAACTTTAGGCAAAACAAATCCTCTTTCAGATTTAAAACAAAATTGGTTTCTTTGTTTGCTTGACAACTTATCTTCCTTAAAATTCCGAACACCCCCAACGAGCGCTACATACACGCTGCAGCACACACATGCGGTGACTCCGATACTGTCGGATCGATTACTGAACTTAGCACACTCTTTTGTTGTCAGTGATTTGGGACAGGATTAACCATATCAAATGAAGCTCCATCTGGTGATCAAGCTTTACATCAGGGGTCCTCAAACTTTTTAAACAGGGGGCCAGTTCATGGTCCCTCAGACCGCTGGAGAGTGTGCACTGTGGACCCGGAACGAGTCAGCTGCTAAGCAGGACAGGCAGCGGTGGCAAAAACACCCAGCAGGCCGGATAAATGTCCTCGGAGGGTGGCATGTGGCCCGAGGGCCATAGTTTGAGGACACCTGCTTTACATACAAACTGTGCAGTGACAAAATCATTTGATTATAGAGTTCTACTCCTTATTTACTCACTATTTGATAGTTTTTCAACTAGTTGGATTATAATTATCCTTTAAGTAAAATAAAAACGGCAAGAGGTTAAAAAAAGCAAGGGTGTAAATAATATGAAAAATGTTCCACCTTTTCACACACACACACACACTTGCGTGTGCATATGCGCACACAAAATAACTTTCTGGAATCATATTTGCAGCACTTTTTGATTGGGGATTCTATTTTTAAATATCGCCCAGCTGCCTACATGGCAACAAATGGTATGTTATTGCAAAGGAGAATGACACACCAAGCAATGCAAAAGTACCAATCCCAAGGTTTTCATAAGCCATGACAAATGGCATATTTTGTTTTTCTAGAGAAAAATTAAAACTTTAGCAGTGGCATTTCTGCCACATAAACCACAGGAGTTGTCAAAACCAACCCTGAGAAACTGTTCAAGGCCAGGGCAGGGACACCCGCCCATCTCTTCCGTGGAAGAGCCACTGTCCCCAGCTGCTTCCTGGGCTCAGGAGACAGAGGAGACAGCCCCAGTGGCCCGGCCTGCTGGCAGAGAGGCCCAGAGCTCTGTAGGGCGGGGTGGAGTGCAGGTGGGGGTACCTCACCCCCAGATTAACAAGGTGTTAAAGAAGAAGGCACAGGACATTCAAGAGTGAAGAAACGTGTAGACCTTTCCTTTTACATCATAAATACAAAGAGAAAAAGTTAAACAGAAACTCAGACCGAGAGCAGAAGTAGCCTGGGGCAGCCTAGAAAGTCCCAGAAGCCCAAGAACTGAAACCCTCAACCCTTCCCCAGCTAGCCACATTCCTGGGATGCCAATCCAGGTAGGTTTTTCAGAAGCAACACAACTGGGCAGGGTACTTGGGACTTCATAGAAAGGGCTGATGTGAGTGGGCCAGAGGCAGGTCATGCCTGGCCCCACCACCTCCTGGGCAGCTCATGAGTGTATCCGAGGGCCCATGCGACCTCCCTACTCCTGCACACACCCTGAGGGCCTCGTCCCACCTGTGGCTCAAAGCTCCTGCCAACACAATTCAAGCTCACCTCCAAAATGTTCTTCCAGATAAGACAGGGCACCGAAGCCAGCACAACTATCACCTGGCTCAAGTCCTTACCAACGTGAAAACAAACAACTTCTACCAGCATCAGTCACTGAGTATACTGAGAAATCCAGAATTTGAAGACAGAAATGACTTAGAATATTTGTCTGTACTTATATTGATTCTGCTTTCTGGAAATAATCACATACACCCTATAATACTTAGACACTACTATATGGTACATATGGGTATGACTTAATATTTTATGTGATTTGTAAACATTTCATTGTCTTTTTGAATGCACTTAGAATGGCAAAATAATGCATAAACCCAAGCAGACAGCTCAGAACTGGGCACACAGTCACTGAAAAATATGGCTATAAATAGAGCTCCCCACCTTCGTACATTTGACCTCCTTTCTGTACGGCTGGTGGCAGGCCTCCCTCCTCTCCCTAGATCAAAAAGAAAAGGCTCACGAGACCAGATCTGCCAAGGACAACCGCCAGGCCCCTCTGAAAACAACACCTGGATGTGCACCCTGATAAGAAAGTTTTCGGTTCCTGGATTCCGCAAATACAGCCAGCCCCTCCTATTTCTCAATGACCACCAAAGATCACCCCGGCTCTTCCCACCAAAAGTCCCTAGCTCACCCCAAACAGCATAAAGGCCCACAACCCCTCCAAAAGGATGGGAGATCTTGCCCCCCCCCATTGGGACCCTCAAACCTCAACCGGCAGCACACAATAAAGCCACGTTGTTTGGCCCCACTCTCTCTGTTTCTTTCGCCACCGGAAAACTTTACACTTTCATCCTATTTTCAGGAGCGCACTGTATACAAGATGTGGGCGCCTGCCCATTCCAGAAGTGGGAAAAATCAAGAGAACTAGAACCATTCCCTCTCATGACCTTGTGGAGACAGAATCATGATGGGAGATAATAATTACGCCAACAAAACAGGAGGCTATGAACAGAAAAAAGAAACATTATGTCAAGATAGATATAGGATTGCAGCTGCTCAAAAACAATGATTATTTCAAGGAAAATGACTGGAATAGTGGATAAAAATGCATTTGTGAAGGAAAGGCGAGGATAACCATCTGTGCAGTGATGGCCTCTCGTTTGTAAAGATCTTTGAATAGTGTCTGGCACTCAGAAGGTGCTAAGTAAGTGTCTGATAAATTTAAAAATTTAGAAAATCCACACATTCAAGCAAATATTTATCATGCTGGTGTATTGTGGGCATTGGGGATAGAGCTTACATTCCAATTCAGGGGCAGAAAGTAAAAAGCAAATATACAAGTAAATACAAAGTATCACAGGTGGTGATAAGTGTCTATGAGAACCTATAATGAGGGTAAGGGGTGACTAAGGACTACTGGGGGAGGTGTTTTTATACCAGGTATTTGGGGACAGCCTCACTGGCAGGGTGACATCAAAGGAGAAACCGTACAGAGGTGAGGGACAGAACCAGCCCCCTGCATTCTAGTGTCTTGGCGCATTAGTGGTCGAATGAACACCTGATTTAATTTGGGATGATTTCAAAGGATTAATAAGACCCACAACCTTACTGAAGAATTTTTAAAGAGAGCCTCTTGAACTATCAAAAGTCATTTCCATGTGCAACAATTAACAGGGTATTTGTTGTGCAAGATTATTCCCAAAGAGCAGGGAAGAAAATTCTAAGTTTAAAGAACAGAATTCTTTTCGCAGGACTTTTCTTGGAAGAAGCAAGGGCCACAATACTGAAGTAAGATGTCATTCTAAAAACCGAACTTGGAAAAAAACTGGGTTACTTCAGTTGGAGCACACACCAGGTGAAAGGAGGCAAAGTTAAGAAATGAGCAAAATATGCAAGATTAATACGAAGGAAATCCACTTAGAGAAAAGGGGGGGCGCTCAGAACAAATAGCTCCTGTTCTAGAAATACAAACTACTGGTCACAAGGTGGATGGATTAGTGTGGTGGGGGAGGGGGCAGAACAAAGGAAACCAATCAACACCAGGGAAAAACAATGGGAGAAGGCGTGACCAACATGGGGGTCCACTTCTGTAGGAAAGATGAAAAGACACAGAGTCAATTAATTAGATTAAAGAAACAGCCAAGCCATCATCAATCCCTGCTTATTTTATTTATTTATTTTTCTGACAGGGTCTCCCTGTGTCACCCAGGCTGGAGTGCAGTGGCTGCTCATAGCTCACTGCAGCCTGAACTCTTGGGTTCAAGTGATCCTCCTGCCTCAGCCTCTCAGGTAGCTGGAACCACAGGCATGCACTACTCTGCCTGCCTAATTTTTCTCTTTTTTGTGGACATGGGATTTCACTCTTGCTCAGGCTGGTCTTGAACTCCTGGCCTCAACCAATCCTCCCATCTTGACCTCCCAAAGTGCTGGGAATACAGGCATGAGCCACTGCACCTAGCCAATCCCCTTTTATTTTTAACCTTAGGATAGTAGGTATGTTGCAAGGAAACCCCCACCACGATTATGAGATAGTATAGAGTCATGTATACAAATTTCATTAAACCTAACAGAGAAATAAAAATGAAAAAAAATCCTAACATGATCAACGGATGGGAGAGAGAGTGTTCTCGATCAAAGCACCTTCATCTTACATTAGCCTGGAATTTCTTCCAGAGCAACGGTTTTCAATTTTGTTCCTCAAGGGTCATTTGGCAATGTCTGTAAACATTTTTGGTTGTCACAACTTGGGGATGAAAGGAGGGTGCTATTGGCATTAAGTAGGTAGAGGCCAGGAATGCTGCTAAATAAACATCAACGTACTACCCAGCCCGAAATGTCAACGGTGCCAAGGTTGAGATATCTTGTCGAGAAATGCCCTGACATGCCAGAGAGCAAGATGTCTATGTAGATATTAGAAAAAATGATAATAATAAGCCAGTGCCTATAAGCAAAGCTTTATATAAAACATAAAAGTATGTCTTTTAAAAACAATCAAAGACATAAAAACACTGAATAGAGGAAAATAAAAATCACCATGACAATATTAGGCAGCTTTTGATTCTATTTGATCCAAGTTAAGAAGGGTGGTGGTGATGGTGATGATTTCTAGGCAACCAGGTGAGCTTACACTTTTGTTAGTCTTTTCTGTTATAATTACACTGCATTATGCTCAGGCAATATGGTCCCCACTATTTCTGCTTCTGAGAATACGAGTTTGCTGCTTCCTGGCCCAGGCCCTTGCACCCTTTTCTGCGTCTGGGCCACTGTGTTCCTGCTACTCTTCAAAGTCTCAGACCAAATGTTGTCCTCTCGGAAGACAGGAGTGGTCTTGCCCAGGACTTCCTGCCACTCTCCTCCTTATTAATGACAGTTTGTAATCACTTATCCATTATCTTGTTTTAAAACCATTGCATCCCCCCCCAACCTCAGGTTAAGCATCTTTCAAACTCACATCCCAGGGTGAGAAGTATGTGTTTCGCTGTGAAATACTATCATTTCATAAAAGTTTCCTAACACTTTCACGATGGCCAAGGCATCCCCCTATTTTCCATTCTATTTCATGTCTGTTAAATGCTGGCTGTGACCCTCTCAATTGATTTCACACCTCCTTACCCCACAGGCAGGAACCACATGCCCACCTTGTCCTCCGGTGCCCAGCCCTGGCCCCCTGTACAGACTAAACACACGCTGAAGAAATGGTTAGCAGATTACATGGATAGGCAGAGGGGAGTGAGAACCAAACATGGCCTTAGAATCATATCTAGCTGGATTCATTTCTTCTAGATCTATGCTGTCTATAACTCAGCGAAGATGAACAAGACACTTAACTTCCCTGGCCTGCAGTTTTCCCCATCTGTAAAATGAGGATAATGATCACAGATAACTCAGAATTATTATGAAAACAAAGAAAATAACATAGGTAAAAGTCAGCCCCTGAAATCCGATGAGAGCGCCGTAAAAGGTAGCTATTCTTATCAGGGGGACATACTGTAAGGAACAGCACAGAACATTCTACAAGGAAATAATCAAGAGTCTTCAGGAGGAAGGAGCCCAGGCTCTCTAGATAAGAGAACACTCCACATCTGCTGTGCGAGAGGAGGAAATGAGCAAAGGGAGGGGTGTATATTCAGGTCTACAGTTTTTTATGACGATCTTGCCCTTCTAATCGATGAAAGACTAACTGACGTAACACTTTCTTCCCCTATTTTAATCCCTTTGCACAAACTTGGCTGGCCTAAGTTTAGATTTTCTCTGGAATCCTACATTCTTTCTTTCATTATAGGCTTGTTTCTTTATGAATTAAAGTAACAATCAATGACAAAGGTTGTTAAGATATTTGCCTCCTGACACGTGGCTGAAATGAGCAATCGTGGAAACAGAAATGAGCTTCCTTACGTTAAGCTTCACTGACCCTAAGCTCTCCGTGGCTGCTGCTGCACCCTCAAACTCCACCCTCAAACTCCACCATTACTCTGCACTAAATAATGCACACGTTTATTACATTTCTTTGCAACCTGAGAAGAGTCCAAGAAGACAACAACCCACTTAACTGAAAATCAGCCTTGTCCTGCTGTTTTTGCTGCTGCCTTATGAGACATGAGAAAGTATTTGGGGCACTAAAATGTAAAGTCCACCAGAAAGTTGCATTGGAATCTCATTACAAACAAGCTCATACGCGTCTGCTCTCCCAGTGTGCTAGGAAAAAATGCAACAGCACCTTGCTTTCGGCTCGAAGTTGTCAGAGATTTCGCATTCTAATTACTATGGCACAGGGCATTGAAATTATCTTTATACAAATAAATATTCTGTTACTTTAATCTCCCTGGGGTGAGTTTGTTAGATAACCAACTATTAAATGTAGGTAGATAAAACAAAGATTGTGATTTTCTTTTTCAAAGACTCAAATTAGCACGTGAGACTAAGTCATTTACATTGTCATCAGGTTTTCAATGCCCAGTGTGGCATTTGGGTACCAAAACAAAACAAGAGGGCCAGGTAGAGGAAATGGGCACTTTATTAAGTGCTGGTTGCATGCATCAGGCACACTGCTTGTTGCCTCATTTGAACCTCACAAGGGAAGGAAATACTGTTGCTCATTTTTTTAAGGATGGATTCACAGAGGATCAGAGATGTTAGGAAACTTGCCCCACAGCACACAGCACAGGTAGCATTTGATTCCTTGGTGTCACAGAAGAGCACGTGTGATAGAATTAGACCCAAGAGGTACACCTGTTCAAAGACAGCCTTTTGAATTCCAGCTCTGCCACTTACTGGCTGTGAGGCCCCTGGGCACATTTCTCAGCCTCTGAGTTGATTTGCAAATGTGTACACGAAAAGTATTATTATTCTTTCCACCTGCGGAGATGCTATGTAGGTTAGAGTCCATGGGGGAAACTTAGCTCATCCAGGGCCTGGCCCGCTGGGCTACTATGCAGTTAGTCCTCCACTTTTCTTCTGAACTGACAGGGAGAATGTGGTGTGATGAAATCACAAATATGAGGGACAAGAGATCACCCAGGGTCAAGACCCTGGGAATGGAGTCAAAGGGGAAGAATGCCAACAGCCCTTTGACAGAGAGAGAGGGCAGGAGAGGGGAAGGGGAAGGCCATTCTGTGTCACCTTTCCGGTGTGCTAGGCTTAATCTCACTAAGTTGCCCCATTATTTTTCATTTAT